>MNPL01000658.1:0-22173 GCA_002081605.1 Tropilaelaps mercedesae | reverse complement strand
ATATATATATATATAGTATATATATATATATATACTAATATATATATATATAGCAGATCAGTAAGTCTTCGACATCTATATCAAAAACGCGTTTCGGACGGTAATTTTAGGTTAATGTTTCAACGTGTTTCTCCTGACCTTAACACATTTATTTCTATTGCTTTTAACGTGTCTGAAAAAAATTAGCTGGTCTGATCCGTTAAATCCACCGCCGATACCAACTCCTCATTTGACAAACAACTTTTCCAGACTTTTTTAAACCTTGGAAAAGGAAAAAGTTACTAAAAGCCGCATCTTAGAATAAGGAGGGTGCGCGACAATTCGTTACCTTACTCATGCAATTCTATTATCGTTCCGGGCGAAAGGCTAGGGTTGGTCCCCGGAATTTCAGAAATTGATTTTTAGAATATAACGGCAATTTTATTATCGTTCCGGGCAAAAGGCTAGGGTTGGTCTCCGGAATTTCAGAAATTGGTTCTTAGAATACAACGGTGGAACCATGTTTCATCAGCGGTGACAATATGAGGCCAAGAATGCCGACGGAAATTAGCTCAACCTGTGTTGCGAAGTTATTATACATTTTTATTTCTACCCAGGATCGAATAAATGTGAAATCATACGACCTTTAGCCAATAAAAAAAATCGCACCATAAGAAGGCCTAGAAGCACTGTTGGTGCCATCCAGTAGCACTTTGATTTCCGTTGCATTTAAACTTACTAAATACATATATATATATATTTCTGAGTGCAAACATCTCCGTACGAGACCTTCAATAAATGAAGGAGTTCTAATAAGAGAGTACGGTATTTACTGCAGCATTTACGGTGGCCCCATTACTCGCTTGAGAAAAATTGGTTTCACTTTGTCCAGTTATACCATTGGTTCGTTTGTCAGGTTATCCCTCATGAATATTAGGCTGTAAAAAGGTACCGGTGTAATTTTCTGTTCAAAAGCGCTAGTGACATGTTCAGTGATAGTGTGAACATACGCAGGAGCCATAGATACAGGATAAAGCCGCACGCACTGGAATACATGGCTTGCAAGATTGATTTTCCAAAACAAGTTCGAATATGTTGAAGATCCGCATACTGAGAATCTGTAAGAGCTGTCTAGTTTGTCCATATGTCCAAATCTCATAGCTTTTTTCTTACGTGGCCTTTTAATGCTTGTATTCCGCAATACTTCTTTAGCATATAAAGATATTGCTAGGGTTGTTATCCCTCTACTATACAAAACCAAGTGCATATGTGCCTAGAGCAATTTTAATTTTGGTGATGAGCAGGCATGAATTATAGAGATACAACGGGTCATTGAGCATCATTAACGACGTATATATTAACGAAAGGATTATTATATTGGTTGGTATATACAATGAGTACTTCCAGTTTCTGTATCATTACCTTGAAAATCCCTAATCTCGTTTCTGCCTTAGTCATCTCTGTTGCTACGAATCAATTAAACTCGACTAGGATTAAATTGTCTGGCTATTGATGGCTTCCAACTGTGATTTTGTACATCCGCTCAACAAAAAACTGCTCAATCCTTTTTAATAATATTAGCATCATTATTCAGCAACGACCATTGGCTTTTGTTGGTGTTTTTTTTCTAGATGGCGAATTAAAAGGTATTGCTTATTGTTTAAACCTGAAGCGGAGGTTTATTGGTAAAATCGAGGCTTCTGCTCGTGCACGCCGTCAACTAGATGAAAACCGACTTCGTGTAACTTAATATGCTTTTTCCTCTCCGCATTTTGCTTACGGTGTCGAGACCCCTAAATTGACTTACTCCTACTTACAAACTGCAAAAGCGACCTTTAAAAATTATCACTCGTACACCGCCGAGAAAACACACATCGGCAACATTTATTCGCCTGGGTATACTACCATATCTACTTTTTGTTACTCATTTTGTTTCGTATTTCCGAACATAAATTTGTATCGGGCCGTTTTTCGGGTTTTGTATACCTGAAGGTTTGATTGAATCATACTCGGGGCTTTTAGTCAGGCGTTAGTTCGCTCGTTGTTATCGAGCGCCGTTCAATATTTAAGCGGTAAGAGGCGCCAATTTGAAACGAGCTGCCAGTTAACACTTGTATGTTAGCTTGCTCCATGAAGGTCTTAGAAAGGAGATTAATGAATATTTTGTAAAGCTGGGGGAATTGGTTAGTTTAGAATAGCGTTTGATTAGATTTTTTTAAGGACCTTCTGTTTAACCATTAGTTGTGCACCATTGCTTCAGGTTGTATGGTGTATTTTATAATTTATATAAAAAATTCAATCTGTTTATTCCAGGACCACATGCACAAAACGTTGCGTTTCAATGTAAGTTTAATGTGCGAATTTTAATTATGTTTTTTAGGCCGTAAGATTGCGTTAGACGCATCGATGTGTCTTTACCAATTTTTGATCGCCGTCCGTCAGGAAAACAACATGCTTACCAACGCAGATGGAGAAACTACTTCTCATCTTGTCGGATTCTTTTATAGAACCGTCCGTATGATTGAGAACGGTTAGTGAGTAAATTCTCTAGCTATCTATGCTTGCTAAAATATTATTTTAGGACAGCTTACTATAATTTAAAAAAAGACAACGTTCACGTATTTACTAGAGTTTTGTGTATATCCATAATATATGAAAATACTGTTCCATAATACCCAAGTGTATAAATGCGTGTGTCTTACGATAAATGGTGTGATGGAAGTGATGGAAACGAGCTTTAAATCTCACTTGAATAGACTATTTTCGTAAGAGCAACCATCCGGTTTTAAAAGCAGCTTTTTTTTTATTTATCAGATTAAGACTAACAGTCACAATCAGTGTCAAACTGTTTAAACACTGCATCAAGCAATAACTTGAATGTCTCCTGAAGTTAGTTTTCATGGAAATCATAATTAATGTGAATTTAGTCCTAAACGCTCGATCAGCCCTGCTTAAAGTATCTGGACTGGTTACAGAGCTGCACACTGCGAGAAAAGTAACGTGATATTAGGGTTTATTTATATGTTGCTAAAGCATTTAGCTGCATTTCCGTTAACCAATACCTACACGTCGCCTGTAGGCCACATTTTCCGAGGACATCGCTAACAAATAGATTAGGTCGTATTTGTTTGAAAGACGTACAAAAATTTGTCTTGCTGACAGTTCTTAGAATAGAAAGCCTGTCAGAATTGAATATTGCGAATTCTCGCGAATCTGTTCTGGGTCCCTTTTGGCTGGGTCATCTTGCGTTAACTCTATGCTAGCAGAAACTCAATCCTAGTGTCCCAATACAAGAGCATACGCCGATGATATTATAATGTTATTCAAAGACAAACATTGGCCAGAGCTGTGCATGGAAGCCCCTTAATCAGTACATTAGTTTCATGGATAATCGGTACAACATTATGCTGGTTTATTGACGGTACTACAAGTATTACACATTATTATCAAATTCTCGTAAAGGTAATAATAGAAAAGTATCTTGCCCGGGACATAAGGTCCATAATTATTTGTAACGAATCATGTACAAGACTGTACATGAGGCTTTACAATGCTTACAGCTGTTGTTACAATTCAAATTCATTTCAATGTGATTTTTTACGCAATAACAGCTCAAGCTCGTGTAGTTGAAGTTACGAAATAGGCTAATTGTAGATTTATAATATATTCTTTTCAACTTTCAACGTTATCTTTAGCAGTAATTACCTATAACAATATTATCAATAGCAAACAACCGATATTCTGGTAATCTATCCTTCGCTTCTTCTAGAGTTTTTTTGAACAACGAATTTGGTGTTACTATTTCACAGGTCTTAAGCGGAAATTAATTTTAAAGCAATAAAAAATCAGTTCAAAATCATGGCCCAAGTCCTATGGTGAAAGATTTTTGTGTCGCTAAATTGAGTAGGAGTTTCACATTACCATGGTAGGGATCCTAATCGTAAAACTCGGTGTCTGATATGGATTTCACCTTCAACCTCATGAAAAATAACAAAAGAAAGAGGAAATAAATGGATAAAGAAACTTTTCTTTGCCTCACATGCCGCCGATTTAACAACACAAACGTCACTTTTGATCTATTATGCATGCTTGTCTTCGCATATTAGGTAAGCTTGAGGTCTTTAGTTTCGCATACAATAGCGTGGTAAATCCGAAGCTTTAGAAGAGCCTTAAAAACTATTTTGAATATGCAAAGAAGTATATAGTGCGACTCATTGGTTACTTCGACAATATTTAGAAACCACATCCGGTATGCTTTTCGCTCTTTTTACCGAAGAATGAATAACGGACTACATTGCAGAAGGTGTTTCTCTAAGTGACGTCAAATCATACCAGGTGTTGTGAAATCGCTTTTTATCCAAGTTAATAGCTCTTGTTGCACCCACTCCAAAGTTCTTTAGTTCGTTGAAATGTCAGCCAATTTTTTTGTACGAACGCCTGCGCCCTTCCGAAATGGCCTACCTACCGATGTCTGTATCCTCACATACTCCGTTAGTAATGTTAGTTAAATGATAGATGAATAATCCTGTTGCCTGACCCGCAGAGAGTTATGGGTTTTCATTCTGTACGCTGCTCTTCAATGAAATCATGCTGAATAGCAACAAATAATATTATAGCTATATGAATCGTGATTGTGATAGGCATTAAGCCGCTATATGTATTTGATGGCAAGCCACCTGACATGAAAATCGGAGAGTTAGAGAAGCGTGCCGAAAGGCGAGACGAAGCACAGAAGGAGTTGGACAGAGCCACAGAGTTAGGAATTCAGGAGGATATCAGCAAATTCCAGAGAAGACTTGTGAAGGTTACCAAACAGGTACAAATTTATTCCTTAATTCTGAACAGGCGTATCGGTATGACAGAAACCCAGGGCGTTCTCTCTAAAGAGTAATGCCTTTTAAAACATTTTTTTTAATGCCCGCGCAATCTCAAAACATTATTCTCTATAAAGGTGTTACGCAAATTTGCCTAAATATAAATTATTATGTACAAAAAAGAAATATTAATATAAAACCTAAGTTTACCTTACCTTTTTCAGCGTATGTCAATAAGCGTCATGAAAAATAAAATCAAATTCAAAATCGTACTCTAAAGATGAAATAGTAAAGACTAGCGCTTTTTTCTCTGCATGGCAAAGGTAAATAAACCGGACTTGATCAGAAACCGGTCACTACTTAAACGCAAGAGGCATATTATATTGAACCTATGGCTTTCAGCACAACGATGATGCCAAACGTCTTCTGAGCTTAATGGGTGTTCCTTTCCTGGAAGCCCCTTGCGAGGCTGAGGCGCAGTGCGCGGAGCTCGTTAAGAGCAGTAAAGTGTTTGCTGCAGCCACCGAGGATATGGATTGCCTCACGTTTGGTGCGCCTATTCTACTCAGGCATATGACATTCAGTGAAGCGAGGTGCGTACATTAAAATATACGTATGTTTATTCCCTCTTAAGATCGGGCAGAATAGTAAAAAAAACGACACGACAGTGTTTATCGAATCGCCTGGTTGAAATCATGTATTGCTTATCGCGCAAAAATATTTCATGTTCTATCAATTCCCCACACATGTCTGGCATCACTGCGCCCGTTATACGCTCACTAGTATTAAGGCTAAGCCCAACTAATGAAAGTAAATAGTATGTTGTTTACACTTTATTAAGATTCGGTTCCATATATGCCCTTTATAACAGTGCAATTCTATATGAATCTTTTACTTGTTATACTTATAGATCAAACAAGGATTTTTACACTTATATAACTACCTTGCTGACTGTAGCAGTAGTTTATAAGCAAGGTTTATTAGAGACTTCATACAATGTGAGAGTTCACTATGTTTTCAACTAAAAGATATTTCAATGTTTCTATGTATATATTATACGAAAACTCCAAATTAATGAGCCATATATATATATATGTTCTCAACTGGTATTCTCCACTTTCAGACTTTCAGGTAGGTTGCTGATCGGACACAGACCCTGAATAGATCAATCTACCTTGTGTGTTTCCATTAATATGTGTCAAACTAATATGAAGATTCCATGTTAATTTGTAATACATTATATATTTAAATGGTACTGTATATTTTCCTTTGCAGAAAGATGCCAATCAAAGAGTTCTGTCTTGCAAAAGTATTAGATGAATTGCAGTTTAGCCAACGGGAATTTATTGATCTATGCATTTTACTTGGATGTGATTACTGTGAGAGTATCAAGGGCATTGGGCCTAAGAGAGCAATTGATCTCATGCGCCAGTACCGCTCCATCGAAAAAATCGTGGCGAGTCTCGATAGCAACGTAAGTGCGTTATAGCTGCACAATGAAAGGTTGAGAATATTAAAAAATATAATGGGAAGATTCCAATCACAAATGATACATTTTGTTAGAATTGACATTAGTTTTGAATCAAGCTGATCGCAGTATTCTTTTGAAACTTGGCGAATACTACATTAGCAAAAATTTCTTCCACAAATGTCACCTGAGATTCTTGTTGCAACTTTTACAGAAAGAGGCAATATTGTAGGTGAAATTACTAAATTCAAAAGACTGGAATTTGCTCTTGCTAAATCAAGACCTGTTGAAGGATGGCAAAAAGTCATGATTAATAGCATTTTTAGCATTCTTTTATGTATTACTTTTCTTGTATTACTATTTCTACAATTAGCATTTCTAAATGTATAAAATAAATTAGGATCGTTCTATTTATCGTTTTCCTAATAGCCTAAAAGAGCAAAAATCATCCTGATTATCGTATCCTATGTATTACTAATTCACAATGAACGTTCTTAGCAACAAAAACCGACTATGAAATATAATGTGCATTGCAGAAATATAATGTTCCAGAGAATTGGCAGTTTGAGAAGGCAAGGGAACTCTTTGAGAAACCCCACGTTATTCCAGGGCGGAATCTGGAGTTCAAATGGACAGAGCCTGATGAAGAGGGTCTTGTGAAATTTTTGTGTGAAGAGAACGGTTTCAACGAAGAGAGAATTCGGTATGTTTTGACAAAGCATGTATAATTATCCTTTCATGCAAATTATGTGTTGCCAAAGGTGTAAAAAAGCAATCCAAATTAGCCTGCTCGTTTACCAATTTTCTAGCCTACAAAGCGTACTACTACGTATTACGTATTATTTTTGGGTTATTGTGTGTGACGTAGTAAGAAGGATGTTTGATGGCGCCTAGAATTCGTAAACGGCCATAGAAGAGTGAGAACAATTTGATTTATTTAAGAAAAAAAATATATAACAATAAAAATCTTGATCCTGACATTATAATTGGTGCCCTTGATATATTATTAATTCCAACCATTTTTATGCTTTCTAGCAACGGATCGAAGAAACTCCTTAAAGGTAAAAATAGCTCGCAACAGGGTCGTCTGGATTCGTTCTTCAAAGTAATGCCTAGCACGCCCGCGCCCAAACGTAAACTGGACGTTAAAAAAGACCCCGCATCTTCGTCCAAAAAAGGAAAGACAGGAAAT
This sequence comes from Tropilaelaps mercedesae, assembly GCA_002081605.1. NCBI lineage: Eukaryota > Metazoa > Arthropoda > Arachnida > Mesostigmata > Laelapidae > Tropilaelaps > Tropilaelaps mercedesae. The sequence continues at coordinate 14,720 of MNPL01000658.1, read as the reverse complement.
TCAGCCTTCAAAAGGGGCAAGTAGCCTATGACAAGTGTAACGGCCACAGAAATTGTTATATAACCTCTGTATAGAATGAAAGATGCAGAAACTTTCAAAAATATGTGATATTTGGTAAAACCTATCTTTTGCGTATAAAGGCATTGGTCGAACATTGCGTCCTTAAATGTAGTTTGTTCCATTTGAAAAACATAGATCATTAGATAAGAGAAATTTATAGATGCTATTCATGTTTTATTTGTAATAGATTAATGTACCGTGTCGGACATATTTTGTATTATTATACAAACGTGTATAATATACTGAATTTAACTATATAAGCCAGCTGTATTCAGTGAGATTTCTGAATCAAATAGTTCAGCTGCGTCACACTTGAACGATATCCATCATGTAAACATTTTAGTCCACGTGTTGCTTAGCAGGCTCTTTTTACTGTGCAGAGTAAGCGTCGCATGGATAGTACTGAAATCTGGTATATTAAACTATATATTTAATGAATGGGTCTCCTGTTCACAGCATGTTTTATAGCGTATACAGCGAAATATCGTACCGTAAAGTCCTAGTGTTTTCCGCATGTATTATCATTTGGTTTCAGAGTAAACCTGTATCCAACGTAGGCCTCTGGGTGTGTTAATTATAAATGATACCCAAAGAAACGCGACGATTTCCCTTTTTATTATAATCAGTAGGGGCACACGATTACATAGATAAGTTCGATTGCATATTGAGCACCTAATAAATGATAAAGTTCATGCAAATATTATGCCCTTATTTTTAGAGTCACGTTGAATGCACTTGCCAAATTCATAACCGTCAATCTCATAACCTCACGTATTTGTAGAGTATTCTGAGTGTGTAAAGGGGCGCACTATTAAGAGTCTGTGATAGGTAAATCACCACATTACTTGGCTATAGCTAACGATAAAGCCAAACACACGATCCACTCGTGACAGGATAATGCGGACGAAGATATTTAGTGATGATTTGTACATGGTTTCTAAGCATTGCATTCCACGTTAAAGAATTGAGTAGTTGTATTTTGTTATAAAATTTGTAAATGTCACCAAATGGGCTTAAAAAGTACGGGTTCGCTTAGTTCGCTTTCTACTATTTAGATTATTGAAGACTGTTGAGTCCTTCGAAAAACAAGAAGACTTGTTTGCAAGGCGTAAACCCACCATATTCTTTAAAAACATGTTTTGACTACCCGGAAAACCAACAAAATGTTTTTTACATTCAGTCCATTTTTGCATAGAAAACGTACCATGCCCACTTCAGCGATCCCAGGTTACTTACCAGTAATTACTTGGAAGCGCTTCTGTATTCAAAAAAGAGAGGATCCCTAATGTAATATAGGTTATTTAACTATTATTGAGCTACAAATAAAGATTAGATGCGGACGATCTAGATGTTAAAGCTAGGTGCTTGACGGTCTATACAAACTTCTTGATAAAAATTTCAGGATAATACGTCTTTAGGTACTGAACATGTACGTTATATTTATACATGTTCACGTTTCAGACCTAGATTCTGTTTGGTATTCTCATATAATGAGCACCACCATTCGTTCCCGTGTAGGTGGACTAATAAAACCAATTCTCCATGAGATGAACAAATGGAAATGATAAGAAAAACAAGAACAGGCACGAGTGTGTCCGTTTTTGACTAGATTATGATGACACAGTTTCGAATCTACTATTTGTCAATATTAACATTAACAGTTTTGAAAGGACAGCTCACGTGCGAGTTAGAATTTATTTTTTAACTAATCGGCTTGATATGTATTAAATAGAACAGTTTTTATTAGCGGAATTTTATTAAATATTGCAATGTATTTAAATTCATAAATCTAGATTTCACTAAATATTTCGTTAAAATTCGGCATAAATCATCGACAAGACTCGCTATGGACTGTACTATCTTAGCTGCAAACCCCAAAAGACGGCTTTGTCACTTTGATTTACTTTTTTGGATGAAAATATCTAGTTCATACTGTGTCAAACTATCGGTTTTCCAAAGAATGTAACTTGATAATGCCGGAATCATTTCTTGAAGAAAGAACAATGTTAGGGAAGTACGTTATAGTAGATAAAGTCAAAATGGCGACGCCGTACTTTTATAAACCCAACGCTCTATTACCTATATTGCGGACAACTGTACGTATCTCGAGCTCGGTGGCTTGGAGCACTCATATGTGCCTCGCGACCGGAGCAGACACGTACGCGTACGGGTTCGATTCCCGCCGTTGCGCATCTACATATCTTGTACGTTCCTGAATCCGTTTAAATTGATTGTATTCGTAGAATATCTTTGATCAATTCAGAAGGGTAACTGCCAAACGCACGCATCTTAAAATTAGTCTCATTCTCATAGTTCTTTCATTACATAGTTTTCTCCTTTTAACCAGTAAAATTACGGATACTCACGGATACGGATTACTCACAGATAAAACTGGTTTAATAGTTTGGCTAAGGAGGTTGCCGCTAAGCCCACAGCCTAGGAAACAAATACGAGACCATTAATTGTTTGATAAGGACGTAGCAAGAAACATCACTTTGACGTTTGCTCCTGAATACGACCAAATGATAAGAATCAAAATCTCTACAGGAGAATTATTACATATCTTTTCAATACTTTGAATTCAACTGAATAAAAAATGGAGATTAAATGCCCATATTTTCTTCATTTTAATTTCTTTTATATGAAAATATGTAAAAGTGAAGAAACATGGGCAAATTAATCTGTAGAGGCATGTAGGTTTAAAAGAACATATTCTGTTGCCTTAATCAACAATAGAAAAGCTACTTCAAACATGGATTATGAGTGCTTTATACCATGTTTGTACACCCTAGCCAAGTAAGATAAATCATGCCAAATTCTAAAAAATATAGTAGTGTAGATTCAGGTTAAACTTAGTGTAGGTGCTACAAGTAATGTCGATACTAACGCTTCTAATTAACGGAACGAAGGTTCAGAATCAATATTATTTGATAGACCCCGCTATATTAAAACGAACATGTGCTTATATATAGTCATCTGACTTTACTCTTTTGTAGATATTCTCATAGATAGCTCTGGAAGTGGCCATGGGAGTGTGAGAATTCGGATGACCCAGTGAGTTCCCCGTCATTCGCCGAGGTCTGGGATCAGCTTTTGTATAGACTGTGCTGTATTTCTTGCATATATGGATAGTCAGCAGCCCTTTGGATTGGCGTAATACACTCTTATCAGTTTCGGTTCTTAAAGCCAAGTTCATTGATTACATAGCCATTGATTCGCCTATTAAGACTTAGAAACGTTATGTGCCGTTGAACGCCCTTCCGATTCTCAAAAGAATTCTAGCGATATCAGTTGCCGCTCGGGCAGCCTTCAGAGATACCCTTCTAACAAGTGTGAAGTGCCAGTAAAAATCGGTATCCAGCTGAACGCCAAGGCATTTCGCTTCTTTGCTAATCTCAATTGGGTGGCCTTTGAGGCTCAGCGTAATTCGCCTTCTCATGGTGAGGTCCAGCCAAGCCCTCATTTAACTGACCCCTTCATTTAAATGTTGAATGTCCTTCCTCATTGATTACTAAGGAGTCGTTGTCTGCCACTCCTTCAGAGTGCCTCCCTTATAAGTTCTGCGTGTTGCATCTAATATCGCAGTAGGCACTTTAAAGTTCCTCATAAGAGCCCTCTTTCCGGTCCTTCAAGTTTTAATGTCTTTTACTAATTCTCCTAAAACTGCTCAAATCCCTTGCACATTCTATTGGGCGAAAAAGAAAAATGGTAAAAAAGTGACTTTCATTATAATTCATTTGGGATTGACCTAAGCCTAACCCATTTTCTGTTATTCGCAGATTAGGATTTCCCAAGGTACATCAAGGCACTGTATCCGCCTGCTCATCCCCATGCCAGCCGTCTCCTCTCGTAGCGGGCTCTTTCGCGACTCTGTCTGTTTAGCCTTGAGCACATCATGTGCTCCCCGAATGCGATTGAGATTAATCTGCGACACCTCACGCATATTGAGTAATACCCAGAACCAATTTTCTTTCATCCGGTACCTCCTCTTCCGCAAACCAGACTCCGACCGCGCGAATTTAAGCTCTGACACTTTTGTCGAAGTGATATAGCCCACCCTGCTCGGTGATATGTTAGCTGATTCCTCTGCCAATGAGCCATGGGTCAACCCACCAGATGGCCAGCTTGACCTTACTGGTCCCGTATTTGTGGTCCACGATAATGTATCCTTCCCCACATTCCTTAATCTGATTCGCTATTTTGGTTGTAACGCCCTCTACCTCTGCATACTGGTGTAAGACGACATTCTCCTCCTTTTTCTTTGTAACGGTTTTAACTCTAGCTCCCAGTTCTCCCAGCTTGGCCTGTTACTTTAACCATTTTGAAAAATCGGAAAATGTCTAACCTACATTTACCTTGACCCTACTCGTGCTCATTGTTCTCAGTTGGTGTTTCGCTTTATCTACTTCCGTATACCCCTTCTTCGTGCAAACTACCTTGCTGCTAAGCTTCTCAACCTGCGTTTGCAATGTTGGGCACTTTGCAGCTGGAAGCTACTGGCCTCGAAGATATCTAAGTTGTTATTTCAACTAATTTCCTAGACTCTCTTTTTAAGTCCGGTGGGTCTTTCAATAGAAGAGAAAACAGAAGCCGACCCAAGTTGTTGGCTTTTGTGCCAGATATGTTGTCTGAGAAATGGTTGGAGTTCGGACACACCGCCATCGAAGGATATTTTGTTTTCCTGAAGAAAAGCTACAAGAAAATTGAGAACGTTTAAGGAAAATCCGTGTCAGCGAGTCTCTGCAAAATCTTATTTCTGGATAAACAGAGTGTTTCCAGCCACTCATCTGAATTATCTTCCAACTTGCAATGTTTTCGCAGCCCAATCAACCTACCCTGGAGTCACTAGGAGAGAAGGCTCTCCTTGTTGGACAGGAATCGAGACCCCATATAACCCCCTATACTAATATTCTTTCGGGATGGTCACGTTGCGCCGCAGGGTTTTTCGTCAAATCCCCCTAAGAAAGAAGATAATGGGGGTAAAATACGGGTTGAACCTCTGTCTGAAGGAGCCTGAGGTCTATAATTGGTTATTGGGTAAAATAACATGCGTATCTGACTATTCCTTTTTTTTGGAGGGACCGAAGGCTAGCAGCGAGGCACTAAGCATAAGCTCCTGACCGGATGGAAAAGTGCTGCAACGAGGTTTAGTCGTGGGCCGCTTAATACATAAGCTGCATTCTACACTATATATTGACCTTACTCTGTATATAGTGAATAATACAGAGGATCTGCTGAAGGGTTTCTAGAACGATCTGCTGGAAGAGGCTGTTGAACCGCACATTTAGAGGTTGACCATACAGAGAAGCCTTAACCGGGGCGGATGGTTCTTCACCGCTAGATCAAATGAGATCGATAACTTGGTGCATTCGCGTGCGCCTTGCGACCAGAAAAGAAACGTAGGTGTATCGGTTTGATCCCCGCCCTTGCACATCTACATATATGCGTTCGTCTTACGAAGCAGCACGCCATACCATGGAAATCGAGTTAAGAAGGCAGTGAATCGCCCTTAAGACTGATCCGTCCTTTCGGAAATCAAACTAGGCGTACAAAAGGAGCCCGTGTTTCTTCCCAAATGACCGCAATTGATGTTCCACTATTGCCTCTATCCATTTAGAGAAAGCGTTAAGAGGCAAAGAAGAAAATATTTCCCTGTTTTTAAGAAGTAGAACAATATGGGCTCTAGACAGCTGGAAAGCTGCCAGATAGGAATATGGCCGTAGCTACCTTATTAGCAGAAGGGAGGGAGGGAGCAGGACGCCTGGTTTTAGGGCCTTGCTAGGCTTCATGTGATTCGCCGCGATCGTGCCTCAATCGATGTGACAGAAGGAGTGTCATTTTTGGACATATCCTCTTTGTCGGCTGCGCTCAAAGGGGAATGCTGTTAAGGGAAGAATTATTTTAGAATCGCCTCTCTGACCTCAGGATCTAGTGTCAACTTACGGCGCCGCACCAATTTCTTTCTGACGACGTTATAAGGGGTTCCCCAGGGATCCGGCTTAACGTCCTCAAGGACTCATCTCCATCAGAGGTGCGTCAGTGGTGGTCCTTCAACATTTGAGGACCCTGATTGTTTGTCGCCAGAAGTTGAACGGTGATCTGCGGGTCAACGCCGCGGGCCCTGCCGCTTTTGTGCTTCGCTTGCTAGATATCCTGTGTTCAGCAGTACTTGAGGGCCACCAGTCGTCTCCTCGCCGGGTAAGTCCAAAAACCGCACGAGTCTATGAGGAGATAAGAATCTATAAGAGTTTTCCCATTGATCTATTCCGGATACGCACTCCCAATAACTCTCTTGGTAGTGTTGTCTGGAATATTTGGTTAAAAATTTTTTTTCTCATTGACTCACAGTTTACACTGTAGCGAAAAGCCGGCCTGAGGCTTATTTACAAGGTTAATTCACCCTAAAATAGATTTTACACTAATTAAAGATTTTGTATATTCACCATTTTTCCCTAGATACCATTTTGAGACGTTAAATTGAACGGAATGCTTCTTTTTTTAGAAATCATCTCGAACGACAACACTTGTAATTGTTCAAAATCCGGCGTTTGTCTCTTTGTGATCTAAACCAAGTAAAAATAAACTTTTTTTGCAGATTGCTATTGGGAATGATCCAAGCAGTCACAAACTTTTCCGCTGTATACAAATACCTGCACTTTTCACTAATTTTTACTGAAATAAACCATATCTGTTACTTGTGAACCGTCGCGCAATTCCAAATGCCGCCTGAATTCTATGATCGATCTCTGTCTATTCATCCTGTAGCGGTTGCTCTGTTAAACCAAGTGACACGACGCTCCGAGGTTTTTTCGATCGCACTTTAGAAATTATAGGGGAAATCATTTATTCAGGATGTGATTATAACATCTAAGCTTTTAGGATGAATACCTTTATGCTATATCAACAAAACCTCATTCCATACTATTAAGAACAAAACGCGGTATGCGTATTATGAAGCTTCTATATTTTGTAAGTTTACATGATCTCCAATTTAACTTTATAAGAGCCTTATTTGATCTCGCTCACTATTTTGGCAGATACAGGTAGATATCTTTAAAAAAAACTCAAGGCGTTACAACAAATGAAAAGTCTGTATTCATAGGTTTTAAAAGGCTTTTATTTAATCATACTTGCTGCTGCGTACATTTACAATGGCTACACATTCTTGCAACTACAACGTACGGACTCCTACATTTGTGTCCTCTCGCTTTTCTCCAACCTTTATAATCCTGAAATTCAACATAGTTTTGACAGAACAATTTCAACGTCTGGTTCTCAATTTCTTTTTACATCTTAATATTTTTTATTTATTTATTTAGTTTATTAGTTTTTCTGTGATGTGGATCTCCTAGTTGGACCTAATACACGCTTGGAGTTGGGCGGGGCGGGGCATCTCGTGTCGCTCCTATTTGGATGTTTAGGCGCCCAATAGGGATAGTTATTCGTTTTTGTAACCGAATTTACTTCTCTCTGGTGAGTATTTTCATTTAAGCTCTACCCTCCCGTTATGTACTCTGCGCTTTTATCTTAACAAAGTTTCTTGACTTCGCCTGCTTGTTTCATCTATTTTTCATCAATATCATTAGCATCATCGCCCTCATCATCACTAGTTGATATATACAGGGACTCCCCCGGAGACGGTATGATAGGGGAGCATGTTCAGCTACGGACAGAGCGACGTTCGGCCAACTCCTGAAGAAGATGAAGATGACTTTGCGGCTTCCATGGGCTCATAGAGATTGAACGCTCGACAAAGAGAGAATTAAATGCGATTGCTCAATTTTTGGAGAGATTTATTATAATTGTTATTGTTCTGCACGTAGTATCATTGGCGCACAGTTTACTTACTGTTCTCCAAATGATAAGAATAAATACATGGGTTATTGCAGGGTGGTAATTGACGTTCATTAAAAGAAGCTCGCTGGATGTGCGCACATTTGCTATTGACCTTGCAAATTTCATTTTAAAACATTGAACCAAAAATATCTCATGTAGCTAGATAACTCCGTGATTAGATCCTTGCTGCACAGCCGCGGTTATGAAGCTGCTGTCTATAAGTTTCATACAGCGTTTGTATTTGTTGTATCATATCGAAACCGTGGATGCATCTTTCGGTACGCTATATAAATTACACTCATTAAGTAATTAAAATAATACATTTTCTGACTGGAAAGTATCAATTGGCACTTGGGATCAGATGATTCTCGGGGGCATATTACTTGCCGAAGCAATCGCATCGTCTGTAGCCAGTCAACTTCAGTTGGAAAATTTGTAACCGAAGGACTCTGCTTTCGAGGATAGCCAGTGCATTGCAGGCGAAGCCAGCAACTAGACGTGGGTTCGCATCTTGCATTCAAGGAAGTCTGTTCAAATTGAAAGAAGAAACATTATTATCACAAGTTTCGTTTGCCTTAACCTCTCAATAGCTTGCATCGTCTAAATGTACTTAAATTTAGTACTGTGTGCAGGATTTAGTTCTGGTGTAACGGAACAAACACAACGGGCATTTGGAGCTTTGTGTTAGTACAAAATGCGAGCCCTTAACACACTAGCGTAGCACCGGCATCTGCGGTGCATTTTTGGCACTGCGAATATTGTGTGGACGTGGCGTTATCGATCTTGCACACCTCATGTGACATTATTGTCAAATTCTATTATAGCTATTTTGTGCCGGAGCTGCTACAGCGAAACGAAAAAGATCTATTAAACTGGTGTTTTATGTAAGTCCAGGCGCCAATGTTCCTGTAAGCCACAAAAGTAATGAAGCAGATGGAACCTTTATTTGGTATGCCAGCCTAAGCGTCAATGAGTAAATTCTTGCCATCACATTTATATACAGATCCCATTCGAAAAATTTTTGCTGACGTAATATGGAATAAAAGAGCATACACATGTTGCGCTGTTTGGAAGACGGCCGCCGGCAAGGGGCGCTTATACTGCATTTCTATTGTACCGTCACAATGCCATATGCCTTTTAAGCGGCCAACTAAAATGAACTTTGGGTTTTTTGGAAAAGTTACTGCTCAAACCGCCTTAGCATGCGTATAGTGATAATAGCGTGACAGCATATATATATATATATATATATATATATATATATATGAGTGAGTTTATTTGGCCTTTTATGAGTGATTTTGTTGTCATTGTTTTCATGATTATCATCTTCGCCATAATTTGCACAATTACCATCCTAATTAAAGGGGTTATCTGCTGTTGTTAGTCACAGCTTGCGTCGCTGAATACTTCGAACGACGACCCCCTACGGCAAAGGAAATTGAAGTAACTACCCTTTACTGTTAATCGCGCGACTGTAGTTATCACCGATGCTTATCCATTAATGTTCCTTCGTTGCTAAAGGCGTTTCGTCCTCTGCTGAACTCCTATTCAATATGTTCATAATAGTTCGAAGACTCGGCCACTTGCCATGGCAGACTTTAAACTCTGCAGCCTTCTGTACGCTAGCGAAAACCGATCCTCGCCATCGCGTGTATTATGTAATTTCTAATGCCTTTTAGTTAGGCAAGTGTATAACCCTTAATTGAACTTTAAAATTATGACGGATGCTATCATCAGAGAGGTAACAATCGTACTCAGTATCAGGGTCCATCACTGGTAGACACTTTCGCACTAATTAAATCTTCACTCATTGCTTGTATACGATAATACGCCGCCATTGAGATAGGACTAAAGTTGGCCAAAAGATAAACCACGTCCACGGTGCCCGCTTTGTTGTGATGTGTAATGATGCACTAATAATTATGCCATACTGTACCGTAATAGTAACACACAGTTTTATCACATCTAGTCGTTGACTCTATGTAATAATTAGCACTATTCACAAAGTTATTTAGTTTCCCTTTGCTTATGTGTAGCATCCCTTACGGCAAAAGTCAGATTTTTTGTACCTTTCTAATAAATGTCCGCCAGTTCAATGAAACTAGTCAATCTAGTTAGCTGGCATCAACAAAAAGCCGTAAAAAAGGAGCGGTATGCACCTAATTCTTTCCAACTTATTGTCTGCATTTAGCTCATACTTAACATTTTCTCTTCGTTCCCATTTGCCTTATAAATCTAAGAAGCTAAACAACTGAAGCGTTGCTAATAAAGTTGTCCAAATGTAGGTAATGTATTTCAAGCCGGTTTGAACGAATAGCTCCAAACAGTTAGCTTAGACATTAGTTATAATATTTGTGCGCCTCCTAAAAGCCAAATATAATTAATTCACGTGATACCACTTCTCATGATGGTAAGTTTACAAACCAACCGCAATTATCATGTTTGTGATGATTATTGATATTATCGGTATTAGTTTTTTTGAGCGGTCTTCGAATGCGATGCCTGCCGGCAGTAATTCAATATGGACCGTTTCAATCAGTTGGCTTCTTTTGCATACGTTCTGTTCGACGCGTTCACATTTTTACAATGATCATCATTGTTGTCGAGGTTTTAATATTTATTGTTAGTAAAATGTCATTTCTGCTGCCTGCTCCTTGTTTTATAGGTTCCTTTGTAATGTAATATTATTCCTGTTGTTGTTTGGTCTGTCTGTCTATGCAATTTATAGGTATTTGTATGCGTAAGTTGCTTGTTTATTTTTAGTTAGGTGTGGTTGCTGTTATCATTATAACTATTATTGTCATCATACCTAAAGTGGTGAGCTGCCATGGAGAAGCGCCCTCTTGCTGTCCATCGAAGACAAATAGATTCAACAGAATCAACGCCTTTTAAAAACTTTAATGTGTTGTCACTGGCAAAAATTGCAGTGCACAGAAAAATTGAAAGCAGAGAGCACTGATTTAAGCTATGGTTTAATATGAAGCATCGGGAGGGAAGTATTGAAGTAAGCTTCAAATGCTGTCCCAGTTGAACAAATAATAAAAGTCTGTGCATTCAAATGCCTCTGCATACAATGCGCATTCGTAAACTGCGACAAATGCAGTCGACCCGACAACTAGACGGAATTCCTTACTCTTTCTTGACAATTATGGGAAATAAAGCAGAGGTCATTTAGAAAATTTTGTTTTATTTGAGAGTTACTTTCATCTGAATATACAGTATAGTATAGTTGTACCACCGTTAGTTAAATACTTCCAGGCATGACTAAACTTATTCTCGGACGCGGGCGTTTAACGGGTCATAGTGACATCATAATTTTCATTATAAATATATAGTAAAAACTGCGCAAGCAAGTCTAATATTAGATGAACTGTTCATGATTTTGCGCCTAACCGTCAAGATGTGATAAATATTAACATAATAAACTTGACGAGCAAGGGGCATGTCGCTTTCATTCCTATCTTGTACTACCTCTCAAGATTCTGAAGGTTCTAATTTGTTGAACAGATTAAGGGATCTAACATGCTCTTAAGTGCACATAACATGAATCAAGATACAAAGACATCGTTGTATTAAAGTTTGTGGGGAATGACATAAGAAGTTATGGTGGTGAATGGGCCAGCGGAAATCAGTTGTATGAAAACGAGGACACGACGAGAAACGAAGTCTCGCCTAAACTGGAGAGTCATAGGAAGGAAGCTAAGAGGCTGTGTCTGCGTGTTAATTTGGAGTGAGAATAGATAAGTAGATATAGTAAAGAGGGAGGATGAGAGAACATTGAGTAGTAGTAGAGTTGGGACCGGACCAGAATTGACGGTCCGCATTATTGGCAAAATCCCAGTGGCTTTCCACGGTTGCTAGACAGCTGCCGCAACCCTTGGCCAGCACCAGTTCTGGGCTAAGTTGGTGCACTTTGTTTTGTTATTTTTTTGTTGGTTATTGGTTTATGATGGTTCCTTCCATTTGAGTTGACTGTAAGTAAATTGAATTGGTTTTTGTATCATTGTAAGGTCAATTTACAATTTGTTGCTCATACTCCTATTAGAACGTCGTAAGGGAAAGTAAAACGGTCACGTGATTGTTTTCGTGATTCATTCTTCCGGTTTGAGAAACGCTTGGACATTTGTGATATTAGACCAAGCCGATTTGGACTTTGCTTTTAAGTAAATATATTTCCAGTTTTTTATTTGTGTGTGCCTTATCTCTGTCGATGGCAGCGGAGGGCGCCGAGCTCCAGTATTCACAGTGGGGCTTATATTTATTCTCGTTTATTCACCGTTCAGACAACATTATCATTACTAGCTCTCATCAGTATTATTATCATTCTGATAATAATATCGTAATAATAACAATAATTATTATGCAATGCCATCCACTTATGGCATCTTATCCGCAATTTTTCCTAATATTTTTTCTTCTTATATTCTTGGTATTATCATAGATACCATTACAATGGTATTCACTGTAACCAGTGTCATAATCTCGCCTTCTTTTCCCGTCTCTCTCTTTCGTGTTCTCTCTCTCTCTTTCTCGCCCTGTATATATATATATATATATATGTGTGTGTTACGGCATATCATTATCATCACCATCATTATGACTACATACTGATCTCAATCACTTTTTCCATATTCGTAATCATAGCACAGACTTGTTGTTTGTTATTATTGATTCATGTCATATGAATAGTAGTCATGCTAATAATGATAATTTCTATATTATTTGTAACGTAACATTCCGTCTGGTACATCTGAACATTACGGCCGCTTGAAATTCGTTATTAACTGTGGATAGTTGCATGGTCTTGTAGGAAAGATCCGGGAAAATTTTTTTGCAAAGCACTGTCGTTCATCGTGTTGTTTCTTCTTCCATCATCTTCTGATTATTCAGTTTCTTCGCAGGAGAATAATTTCTTTCATTATATGATTTAGTGTTATTTTAAAACATCTAGTTGGTAGTGCAGTAACAGCATTGTCGCCACAGTCAGGCAGACGTCACTACAGCCATTTTCTTATTATGTGGTTATTTGAATTTTCTAGAATTATTAATACTCTTTCCCACATTATCATTATTTTGGCAGGATTATCATTGTACAATTATTTTGATTATGATCATTAATATAATCATCTCGTTGCCATAATTATGTTTTTAAGTTGATTTACAGTATTGGTACTTTATGTAAATAAACAAAGCATGACTAATGTTTGTCATGCCAGTTTTTCTTTATGTTGACTTGTTCGAATTGGCCACCAAAAAACAGTACTTAAGTACTTAGTAATACACTCATTTGTTTAATTGCCATTCTCTTGTTGACTCTGTTAAGTTTCGTCTGATTTATCCCGTTTCCGTTTTGTGTGTATCTCTCACGTTTTCTATTTGCGTGTCGTATACTTTTTTCAAGTATAGAATATTATCGTTATGTTTTTCACATTTCCCGAATGTCTTCACAGTGTGCCTCCTCTCTGTATACCAAGATCTGTAACCAGACCTGCGTACATCCTCGTTAACCGATTTCCACTCCTTTATTTGTACCGTGCGTTATAATAAATGTCGGTATCGGTCTATTTCGATGCAGCGTATATCGCATGCTATATGAATGAGCGTGAAATGCAACAAAAATTTTCTTCATTTGAAACTACAACGGTACCATAAATTATAATTGGTTGCAGTTTGTTTGTGAAATTGTCCCTTTGAGGCGAAGAGCCTACCTCTATTCGGTTCATATTATTTTAATTACAAGATTAGGGCCAGCAGGAGGCAGACTGTTGAATATACACTGCTTGAGGTTACGAGAGATAAGCAAGGGATAATATGGCATCTTATAGTTCTTTGCATCAAGTGATCGTGGTCCTTGTTCTTTAACACTTACATTTGCTCTGGTAGCATATTGTGTGATTTTATTGTTGACGTCTGTTTTTCTTCCGTCCGTTCGTTTTTATTGTTGCTGTTGGTGGTGCTCTCATTGTTGTAATTATTGCCATGTGGCTTGTAGTTAAGACAGTGGTTCCCGGCCCTTTCTCTCCTTCTCTCTTTTTTCATTAGATGTCAATCTCATTTGGATGGTAAATGTAGTTTTGCCCATATCGTGCAGCTAAGTCTGTCTTGTCTGCGATTCGTGGTGGTAGTACTGGTCGTGGCTCGAATTTGGCCAACGCAGTGCAAAACGGACTTTGCTGCTCTTGCACTCTAGCCAGCGAATGATTAACTCGAGATGGTTCCACGATCGTGAATTATCGTTCTGATGTGATAACGGGTTTTTAGCTTGTGGATGTGTTACACAATATCGGCTGATTTGTCAAGTGGCTGACTGACCTATGCGTAGATGCTAAACAATGGCCAGTGCAACGAGAACATGCTTCTTCCTGTTGCTGCCGCTGACGCTGCATGAATTGCATGATGAGCGCTGTGTCGGGGTTTCTACATAGAGAGATTATATACCTTCGACGTCCTTCTTCGCCTTGTCTGCCCTGGCAACGGCGTTTCGGGTTTAATTATGACAATTAGAGATTCGTTAGATAAAATTAGCGTGTGTACATGTGTAAGTAATTGACTGACTGTTTAGTCTTGAGAAGAACAACAACGACGCACAACAACGCCTTCATTATCATCATCATAATTATCGTCGTCGTCGCTGTCGTTCTGGTTAGTTCTAGCGATGGCTGCGGCGTTGGCTCTAGCGCCAACCAGAGCCGTTTAGGGACGTTTCTATTAGTCACACTTCAGGTAGCGTAGACAACCAGCAGAAGTCGATACGGCACCTGGTTTTTGTTATTTTTCCTCCCGACCGCTTCTTTTTCTCCATATATATATATATATATATATAT
>MNPL01000657.1:0-19107 GCA_002081605.1 Tropilaelaps mercedesae | reverse complement strand
ATATATATATATATATATATATATATATATAGAATAACATTACAGCAGTAAACCTCTTCTATCACAACCTTTAAAGGATGCGATTGGTAAACTCTTTTCATAAATGAAGCGTGTCAGAACGTGTCAGAAGAATACAGGAAAAATTGTTATAAAAATGATAACGAACAGGCTGAGATATCAAGTCACTTAAAATAAGAACAGCTCTGTTATCCAAATTTTTTTTCGAGATTTAACCAAGAATATGGCACTGATAAATTCTCTCTAATCGACTTCACATACTATAAGTTGGTCTCCCAAAAAATGCATTGCTTAAAGCATTATTATGATTATTATTTAAATAGGTATAAAAATGTATTTTGACAACATATAGCTATGAGTCCAATTAGTACTCAGCGTTGATATTCTAACAAATTCATGCTTGGTTCGTCCAAAAATGTTTTACAAGATTTCTTTACTACCTTTTGCAAAAAGTGAACCTGAGTGATCCGATTTTACTCAGAACCACTCAGTCATCAATGGTAAAGCTACGTAATATGAGAAGTATTTTTTTATAAACGTGCATGCTACGTGTCTGTTTGATACTGAAAAAACCTGTCACAGTATTCTGGTAATATTCAAGGCAAAGCCATTGTACGTGTAAAGTATTCATGAAGGCAAACACATGCACCCTGACATATTCTAATGTCATGTCTAGGGGCTAAACGATGCTCTGGGGTGCTAATCAACTAAGCATTTAACGCCTACCGGGTCGCTTTCACTTCGTTTCGTAGAAAGGACCCCGTAAAGGTAACTGCAATGGCGGAGCTAGACCCCATAAATCCAAGTTCCGGTCGTAAAACGCACGCAAATGTACCGGACCTGACCCAAAGCCAACACACCCGCAGGACAAAACTGCTATATGGGACAGTTTGTTGTAAGTTGGGCATAATATGCAACCTGGCTTTCGTCGCCCTAGACTAACAAAATGACAAACATGACGAAAAAAAGAAAATAAAACCGTTATGCGAACAAGAGCTAAGGGGCAGAATTTCTGAACTCACCAACACACAGTCCGCTAGTCTGCTTGCCATCGGCAGTCTATCAATGTAGTTAATTTCAAAATCAACTTTAGCACTGGCCAAAAAAGAAACAACATCATGCAGATAATTGTGCGGTCATAGCGCGACTCTACTATATCGTAACCGCTACTGTTGTTGGTTACGAAGCCGCTGCTCGGCTTCGACGGGTCCAAGTGTATACCATCAAACGCCTTCTCCGTCGAAGCAACAATGGAATCCGTCTAATCGCCTTGTCGGTTTTTCATCAACATTTATTCAATTTTATACACGGCCAACATGATCACTGGGAGCAGGTCCACGCAGGCCTAGGCTAGGGGAGACGTATGCCAATATCCTGCAAAAGATCTCTCACGTACTCTCAGGCCCTTGGCATTTTAGAGTAAAATTAGAGAATAATTTCCTTTCAATCGGCTACGTCGGTGAGGACAGCTACCCCCAATTCGAACTATCATGAACTTTATCAATTTTCATGCAGATTTCGCACCTCTCTCCCACCCCCACACACGTGCGAAGAGAATCCGTTCCAGATAATCATGTATGGCTGCACTGCAATCAACTTGCATTGACCCTCAGATCACTGAACTCCCGCTGAAGTTCCGGGTGATCGAATCCACGAACATGTATAAACTATGTGGTTGTTTTTTGGCGGTACGAACAGAAATAGTAGGTACAACTATTAATTTCAACTGGAAGCTACGAATTCTCAACGCATCGGTCCTGGCTAGCGAACCCGAATCGAACAACCATAAAGTATGGTCAGTGAACTGCTGCTGGTAATCATGAAAAATTTTCAATGGCGTTATGCACCAGTCAAGCCAATCAAGCAAATCCTCCACATAGGACTTGACACTGGTGACAGAACACACACTCAGGCACACTCAGACACATAAGCACACAGGTACGCGTCCCAGATTTCACGACCGACCCATTCACAAGGGGGAAAATAGATTTCATTGACAAACCTTGTTCTTGAACAGATGCATGTTCTGGTACATCGAGTCGCGGTAGGTGCACGTGCGCACTTCGTCTTTGAGCATTTCCTCGTGGATGCCGAAGTGAGCATACGAGTCGAAATAGTAATCAGCCGAAGTCATCTCCTCGGGCTTGTCCGGCAGTTTCCCGTCCTGTATGACCGCCTCATCCTTCGGCTCCTTGGCCAACGTTCCCGTCACGCTTTCCTTCAGGCATTTGGCGCACAGTTGCGTCGGCGCGGCCGCCCCGCCATTGAGGCTCTTTGACGGCGAAGACATCTCTGCGTCGGCCGCGTTCGCCGTTGTCGCTGAGGACATGGCTGGTTCCCGTATGTGGCCGTCCCAGTCGCCGTTCCGAGTTGCGAAGACCAGTTCGGTGTTGCCCACTGGCCGTCGACGACGCGGTCGCCGTTCGAACGGCGACGAATCGACTCGTTCAAGGCCGCTCAAGATTAGTTCCTAGGCGGTTGCTCCGGGGCCTGGCGTCGCGAACCGGACAGATGCACGCTACAACGACTGCTGGACACTGACGGCGGCCGCTGCTGAATCGAGGACGTGGGGACAGACAGTCGTCGAGCTACACAGACCCGAGAACACGCAGCGCACGGAACTAACACTCGCCGTTCTCCGTTGACTCCCTCCCTCTCCTGCATACAGGCAGCGAGCGAGCAGTCGCCCTCTGGGTCGGTCGGCGGTTTCGAGAAACAGCCTGACCACGCGCTAGCGACTAGCGTTCTGCTCGGGCCGCCGTCGAGCGCGAGAGAAAGGGTAGACGAGTTGATGTCGTCGTTCTGGTACGTCTCTAGCAGACCAGTGGCTGCCGCTGCGGCGTATTTACGATCGGCCTTTTGGCGGTATTGGCGGCTTTTGACGATAGATATGAATGCTGAAACGAAGCTTTCAACAGACTACTAAAAACGCAATGCCAAGCTACTCCGCCCCCCCTGCCAACAGTAGACTAGAGAACGTGGAAAAGAGAAAGTGGCTGAGCAACCGGCGGCAAAGATGCACGAGAAAACTACAAGACCCGGCCAAATTCGTTGATTCGATGGATGAATGAATGCATTGATAGATTAGTTATGTGGACGGGTATTAGGTTTTCAACTGGCAATAAATAGGTAGAAGAAGGTTGAAGAAGAAAGTGTCAGTCGACGAGATTATGCATACATACAGCGTAGAATATGGGACCAAAAGAGAGAAACACATGTAGGAAATTAACAAATGTAATTAAGAACATTTAACGAAAAATGAGATATATAAATACTTGCAGCTCTCGCGCGGCTGCAGCCCTTGCGCAATGAAGACGTAACGTGACGCGTACTCAAAGGGCGTGGTTCTCGCAATTTCCTGACGATCGTCAGTGTTTCTTGCAGTAATGGAACAGTCTTAAAGCATTTGAGTATTCGGCACTCATTGCGAAGTTGTTGTAACAGTAGAAGCATTTTGTGTGATTCAGGCGGTTACGATGATGAGAAATCTGTGTCCTTCTCTAGCAGAGTCAGCACCGTCAACCAAATCCGTCGCGCTGTTGAACCCGTGTTAACGTATTTCTTATTGAGATTTAATTTAGCCTCGAGAGCAAACGTCCATAATTAACTCTGCCTACAAGAAGGCAGATGCAAAAAAGTGTATTACACGACGAGCCTTAAGGAACGCCTCATCAATATTGGTAGATGGTTATATAACTTAACGTCGTTCGTTGATAGCAAAGAAATGCTTGCACGTCTAACTGGAAAATCTTACGACAACCAAGGCGATTCACGTGTTGAGCAAAACTGATAAGCGTTTTATTGCGCAGGCCATTTTTGTTTTGTTATAAACCTTTAATGGACAGGGTCCACAAGAAGTATTTATCCCTTTTTCCTCTCCAAGGACGTGAGTTGCCGCGCTTTGCAACAACCCACTCTTACGACGGGCAGGTCTCTCATACGCGAAATTTACTCTAAATGTCCATTCTCGAGGAGCAATTACATTCCAATAAGAGGTACGTTAACAAGAACAACAGCGTTATTGGTTTGATTGACGATGCTAACTCTGCTAGAGGACACAGATTTCTCCTTTCGCCGTGACCGCCTAAATCTCACGGAATGCTTCTACTGACACCAACAAATCCGTAATCAGTACCGAATATTCGAATGTTTTAAGACTGTTTCGTGTATTAATGGAATGACTGTGCGTCACAAAATTTCTTCATTTCGCAAGAATTGTGGTCGTGCGAAAGGTACATTTCATCGCTAGAGACAGAATAAATCGGAGAACTAGCTTATAACATAGCTGCACGAAGCTACTATATAATAGTCGTTTC
Source organism: Tropilaelaps mercedesae (assembly GCA_002081605.1). Taxonomy (NCBI): domain Eukaryota; kingdom Metazoa; phylum Arthropoda; class Arachnida; order Mesostigmata; family Laelapidae; genus Tropilaelaps; species Tropilaelaps mercedesae. The sequence continues at coordinate 14,773 of MNPL01000657.1, read as the reverse complement.
TACGTACATGCAACGATTTTCAGTCGATGAGGGACGATGTCAGATAGGAGTAGCTTGTCAGCCATAGAGAGCTGGCGTGCGCAAATTCCTACTCTAGGAACTTCTTGCGAGTACAAACAAAAGTTTCAAATGTGGCGCCATTTTCTCAATTGCTCAGCGCATCATCATCTGTACCGCGGTGTTACGGCCGGCAATGCTGTTGTCAGTCGGTAAGTGAGTCGGTTGTGTCTGTAGATGAAATGTTAGCAGAAGTGTTTGATTGTAATAGCCCTTGACAACATAGCGTTAGTCGCGTTTCTACGGCTATAGCTCTAATAAGCGGTGATTTATTAAGTTTATTCTGTCATGAATACTCATCGGAGAGGAGTACTCGCTTGAAGCAGCAAATAAACACATCGTTAATCAAACTTCATCCAACTCGTGTCCAAACGAAACTCAATGTAAGCAAAACGCCAGAAAAAATCAGTGACTCATAGATTCAAGTATTATGACAATAAAGAAAGCGGATCCCTTAAATTCGGCGTAAACACCATAACGTCACAATTATATCATACAAATGTAGAATTTTTCGTCCATGGACCAGTGCTTCATCGACGCTTTACCAGGCTAGGCTATGCAATGTCACATGTGTCGGATTGGAAAACACTCGTTAAGCGAGTTAGGCGCCAAGCGGGGTGAATAATGTTCTAAGTGATTTTACTCCGTTATGTCGAATTCGGCTGATGTTGACCCTCGTGAGGCTATACTAACGTAGGGTAAAAAGAATGAGCTATTATTACAGAGAGAATTATTACAAAGCAGAGCAAGTTTCGTAACTCGACATGAAGTAACGTCAGTAATGTATCTGACATTTCTACACATTTTGCATCAAAAACTACACTCTAAAATTATGCAGTCTCTGCGAAACACTTTTCTTAGCTAAAAACAATCTTTACTCGTAAGCGTGTTGTCAGCCTATGATTAATATTTATAATTAATAATATATAATTATTATTAATATATATTTAATAATAATATAATTAATAATAATAATAACGAGTATTGTAGGGGAGAATTAGATAAAATTTAGACAAGTATTCTACCACTAATGACGCATTGGAAAAGTAAGCTGGCGTTCGGCCACTCGAGCACCAAGACTTCAGATACAACAGCATACAATTGTCTCGCATTATGACAATGGGGGTGCCATCGATTGAAGGTTTATCTAGTAGATTTCTCCACTAGCATGAATGGGTAAATTACCTAAAATTCACAGACTTGTAATAGAGGCATTCGTTTATCTGATATTTAAGATGGCCACTGGAGGAGGCCCAGCCTCTCAAGTACCGCCGTCCCTAAAGGCCATAGCACCTTTCACCCGGATCGCCGCGGAACATGATTCCAAAAGTCCTGTCATTGCATACTGGTGTCGATTCTACGCACTTTCCACTGTGCTCAAGGTATGCAATCGATTCCAGTAGTAGCGTATTTCTAGTTTACAGTGTGTTGTTTAATGCCATTGTACCAACAGCTCACATACCATAGTGGAAATCTAGACGTACTTATCCGCATGCACGCGCTGAGCAAGTACAGAACAGCGCTACGTTATTGCCCAACAGTGATAACGTAAAAACAGACAAGCTAAATAAACCTTATAGTTGAAACGATGCGCTATGCGAGGGCACTGATCATGTTTTTCTGTTCAGTTCTAGCAGGACATGCTGCTGTCTATAAAATGCTAGCTGGTATTCCATTGGTTTTTGGGTACTAGTGTAGTAAGTAATGCTATGTTTACTAAACCTATTGATTCAAAGAGGCATACCTCCGAATTAAAATGTATTTTACTTGTCTTGCAATTAAGTGGTGGAAACTTGCGAAAATGAGTGTCTTTTCTAACTCTGCGTACTTTCGTGAACGCACAGAGATTAAAAGCGTGGCAACAAAAGCACCTACCGCTGTAAAAATGTGCCAGGTCGTATTACATATGCATCTCCCTTTTTTTGGTGTCCGTCGACATAACAGATGCAGGTCAGCAAATCTCCGGCTGAACGCGCCTACCTAGCCGAACTGATGGACATCCTCGAAAAAATGAAGGCTGACAACAGAGATAACGAAGCATTCTCAAACGACATCGTCGCTCAGAGCACCATCGAGGCCCATGCATTGAAGCTGTTCACATGGGCTAATCAGCAAGACAGGTAACTTGCAATCCAGCTTGTCGATGACCCGAAAAAGCTATCATGTACTATCATACCTCGCGTCAGTCAGGTGATTTGGCATATATTGCGCAATACCTATGCTACCTAGTTTGGTTCGATATCCTAAAATTCAAGGATGCAGTCGTAACTCGCATTTTGAGAAAAACACCACCAAACTCTTGACATACTGTGTTTCATTATTGACCTACACGCAAGTACCGTGGGCTGCGCGCCCACCTATTTACTCTATTCTCGTCCGTAGCCCCACGAAATTGTTCTAGTGCCTCTTCCACATAGATTTGGAAATCGGTTTGAAGCTGACCCTTACGGTGCGAATGAGCTAGTATACCATTATCTATTAAAGGGTACAAGACTCATGTTTTTAGCATACGAAAACGGTGGCATAATATCAGCATAACAGAATCTCTCGTGCTCTTTGCTTGGGGTTAATTGTTGCGTGTAAAAGCTGAAGTGTAGGCCAACCTTACCATGGCATGTGTCGTTGTCATGCTATATAATGGAAACACTAGTCGATTGTTACACTAGTCCTGTTGTTCTCTTAAAATATATTAACGGAAAAATGAATACTCCTTTTTGTTTATGTATTTGGCAAAACGGCAACAACCGTCAATACCCTGTAAGCTACATTTGATCTGTTCTAGGAACTCGAACTTCGATAAAAGCGTGATTCGAGCGTTCCACGCAGCCGGATACATCTTCGAGGTGCTCAACAACTTCGGCGAACTCAGTGAGGACGCGGCTCGAATGAGCAAGTACGCGAAGTGGAAGGCAGCTTACATCCACAGGCGAGTAGAAGCACGCACGCTGCACGAAAGGTGAACCCGAATGAATTCCATCCCGTTCAAAATCCTTTGGCAATTCGTCTAGGCGGGGGGAGCAGTTTGTCCGTGACGCGCGCACCTGTGATTACGTGACTCGATTGTAACTAGTTTATTTGGCGGCTATCGCTCTTACAGATGTATCAAAGACGGAATTCAGCCGGTACCAGGTCCGTTGAAGGGAGATGACGAAGGATTCGAGGAGGATGCTGGAGCTTCGGCAGCATCGAATTCACCACCTCATCAGTCAGTACGTAACGTTACACCTGCACACATGCCGAGAAAATAAGGGTAGAGTGAGGGGTGGACAAAAATACGGAAACACATTAAAGAAGAATACAGCCTCGCTACGAATTCTGTCTTTACCAACGGGTTGGTTCGTACAGGTAGTTTGTCAAGGTGTTTTTGTATTTATGTTCGCCGTTTCTGTTTGCTTGTGTGTGCGGTAATGCACGCTGATCGGAACGTGTCGAATTTATCGTTGAGCTGGTACAGCAGTCGTATTGTGCTCCGGGAATAGATGGATGAATTGTGATAATAAAAATAAAACGCATTATCTACTTAGAGCAAACGCTTCCACACGTGTAGTTGGCGGCCAAAACGTTGTGAATCATGCTTGTGTCAATCCTGGTTAAAATAGTGATAAGTTATGGTGAATCATAAGTAGTGTAAATTAGAGATATGCCAACAGCGATTGTTACACAGGCATACAGGCACATGTCCTTTGCCTGTTAGCATAGACATTGGCGATTAAGTAACGGGTTGTGGCGGTGTCTTTCATAAATAGCGCGAGCCGGGTGTGGCACATTGATACGAAATCTATCCCATTGGGTAACCCGCCATGGACTTTTTAAAACACGTTCCTTTGGACCAAATAAGATTGAAAAATGTTTACTTGCCGCTTTGTGCAGAATATGTTCAGCTGTCGAAAAAAAGTGTGCTGACAAAAACAGAATGACCATTCGGTGAATACACAAATATTCCGATTTATGTATTTTATTCTCCATGCGAACTAACCTATATTTACTAATATTTCAGAGAAAAGTTCATCAATTTTGCTGAAAATTTCAGCGAATTACCCTCACATCTAGTAGGTGAAACTTTTCTAAAATCGACCAAAATGAGCCTAAGCTGCCATAGACCGCCCATGTCAAAAAAACGAACAATAAATGCCAAAAATGTCGATCTTAGAAGATTTTGTATTGCAGAAACGGACGTTAAACTTCTGAAATAGTCTAGAGCAAAGTACACAGTCAGATAGGTTTTATACGAAACCGTAGCTAGTCTAACTTCCTTCATAGATCAATAAACGAAAGCGTCTGTCAGAAGGCTCAATTATGTTGGAAACTACCGTATCGGCGTTCATTCACGTGGCGGCGATATTCTACGAAGAGAAAAAAACCTACGGCGAAACGTCCCAGATGATCAGACGTTTGACAGATTCTTTGACAAAGTCTTTGCTAACGTGTTTGTTATGTTTGAGTTGCTCAAATCTCAGGAGTCAGAACCTGGTCAGAGACCTTGTGCTGACAAGCAAAGAAATTCGAAAACTAGAATTCTCATCTTTTCACTCAGTGCCACAATTTCATTCCGCGTTGCTTCACGACCTCCGTAGCAGCGACCTTCACTTTATTGGCAATGCTTGATGGTTAGATCATTTTCATTATTTCAACTGTAGGGTTCGAGCGGAGTGACGCCGGATGCCGGGATCACGCCAACGCCGATGCCGCGTGGAAACATCGGTGGCCTTGGACAATCAGGGGGTGGCACGTTCGATATGGGCCTCCCTGACGTGCCCCACGTGCCTCGAGCGCCAAAGGACGAAAGAACAGGCGCTTACCCGAAAGTACCACCAGTACAACAGCCGTCCGCAGGTAGCGAATACCCGTAGCGTGACTTTAAACGATTTTTGTTCGAATTGCGCATATGTAACTGTGCTGTGAGGAATGCAGATGAGTTTTCGTAGTTGCCATCCGGTAAAGTATCTTCCGTCACTTACGATAATGCGACCCGTGAATCCAAGGATCGTGGCGGCACTTGATAGAATTTGACGGGCCTCAACGTTAAGCTATTAGTTCTATTAATTCTATTTTATAGTGGTCACTTCCAAGAGAATCGGGAATTCAATGAACACGAGCTGCGTGTCGTCCAAAAAAGCGGTTTATTCTATCACCGTTTACACTGAACCGGATCGGGAAGGCATTTTAGAGAAAACTTAATAGACGGAGAGCCTTCAACAGACCAACGAAAGAGGCATAGGGGGCGAATATCTGATAGTTTTGCGTCTGGTTTTGCGAACATTGCAGCCGCCATGCCCGCACCGGATCTACCATTCGCGACGCCTGCATTTGCCCCGCCACCGGTCCAACCGGAAGGGCAACGGACTACCCTCAACCTGAACCAAAGGCTGAAAGCGCAGAAGTACTGCAAGTTTGCCTCAAGCGCCCTCAATTATGACGATGTTCCAACGGCCGTTTCCAACCTACACAAGGCTCTCACTCTTCTGACCACTGGGGTCGATTCTGAGTGATGGTAGGACATTACGTTATACGTGTAATTATGGTTCTTATAATGATAATAATTATTATTACGATTAGTATAGGTACCATTACGATCAAGACTACGGGGTAGTTATGTTGGAAGCGACAGGGAGGGACTGCAGGGGGTTTTCTGCTGGCAATTCAAACAGAACTAACCGATCGCTACGAAGAATTTCCGCCATTGAAAATTACCGCAAAAATAAAGACCCGGACATAGGTGTCTATTTTGGATGCTTCTATTTCGAAGTGTAGAAGCTTTTTGATATAAATATAACAATGACTACGTCTGATGGATGAGTAGGCGAGCGCAACTGTACAGGTCCGAGAGCTACTACGCTTGGCAACAAACAGTCGAGGCACATGATATGTAAGACTAAGAAAATAATTACAATGGACCATGCAGTATACCGGATGTGAGTAATAAAGAAAAAATACCATAACATTCGTATTCTACTTGTGACCTAGGATACTTGATTTCGCTAATTTCGTGCAGGTACCGCTAGAGACGCTGAGTTGAGGTGTTCATACCTACATTCGATTTCCACGCAATTGCGTGCAAAACCCAGGGTAAGCATGTGGCAGTACAATTTTATAGCAGCTGAATGTACGCTGACTTTGAAGGAGGGCCCAGTATTTCAATGCAATGGAGATAGGACCCGAAATCTGTTTGTTAACTGTTGGGAAGTCGATCAAATGACTCGGCTGACCGTAAAATGGGCGACTGTTTCATCTATTCGATGTTCGTGCTTTGATGCCCGTCACCACATGACTGTCTTATTCAAACGTCAGCTGTCTGTCAGAGTGTATTGCATTTACATTATAAAAGAGCTGGCGCAGTGTAGAAATTTCCAAGTCTTGATGATACAAAAGTGGCTATTTCGTAAGTGTTTTTCTGCTACCACAGTTTCCTATATGTTTCGTATGCCACGAATACATAATCAGTGTGTGACATGTTAGAAAAAATTTTGACGATTTTATTACGTGAGCATGAGTGCGTGCATGTATGGGTTCAGGCTTACAAGTAATCATGTATGTAATGATATTTGTAATGTGCTGAGGGTACGTGAGCGGACGGGAACGCAAGTTTATCTTTAAGAGAATCAAACTCTCATCTGTCTGCTAGCATTACATTTTGTCATAACGATGCGCATTACACAGTCCCGACACGGTGACTCACGTGACGCGACTCAACGCTAGTTCTGCGTCTGAACTGTAGATCCGTAGTGGATGACCCGCGCATGACGCCATCGGTGCGCTCATCGGTTAATGATGCAAAGGTATTCAGGTACGAATGGCGTCAGGAGAGTGACGAGTCACGCAGTCAACTCGGGTCTGGGAGGGAATCTGTGAAGGCTGATTCCAGCTTGTCAGCGAACGATTAATTGAAGCCAGCGTGTGCTCATGTGCTACTGGTGGTAGAAATTGTTGCTTAACTTTATAATTGCTTACATGCAATTAAGGAATCGAATGTGTGTGCAGGAGAGGTAATAAATAACAGTGAATTCGTATCTGTTGTTACCATTTTTCGCTGTTATTGTTTCTTGTTATGTTATTCGTTATATGTCGATGTCCTTAATATAATCATGTTGGCCTAGTGCGTACGTGTGAATCAGTTTCCCGTTGCAGTTCCTAGACGAAGACGACGATCAGAATAGTGGGTTGGTATTCGTCAAGTTTTCATCTGTTTTAACTCAACTAATCCTGATCCTACTTTGGTCCTATTATGGCCTTATCATTGGTATTACGTATTGCATGGCATCTGGGAATACAGCACTTTATAGTAAGTGTAACTTGTATCCTCCGCAGCCGAAGGACAGATGTTTGCCTTATTATTAGGGTGGTAAACGAGTTTATTACCCTATTATAATTTCTCGTACCAATTACCGACCGATACCCACTTGAGGCTTCATATGCAATCTCATATACGCGAAGCCCATATGCATAGCTAACCCACAATAAGTATCCACCGAAATAATAAAAATTGATTCATATTATTTAAAACGCCACTCGTACATGAAATCGTTTATTCTCTACCTAAAACTGCATACAATATTGACAAAGTATATTGATTAATAACGCCCGCGTATCGACATCAATTTGTCATATTCTGGTAAACACATCTAAACATCTAGACAGCGCTACTTTCGCGCTTTGAAAATAGATCTAAGATATCTAAGTAAGTGTTCGTTATTTGAAGTTACGTAATGCGGACGTATATAATCCTATTCACTGAAGACGTAACATTCACAACGTTATACGACCTTCGGTTATTTTGCATGAAGTCAAGTCAAACATTGCTTTATCAAAGTTTAGCGAGGAACGAGGCAAGTTTCGAAATTTAGTCAACTTTTTGGCCATTGCGGATTCAAGTTCAACCGGCAGATAAGTATTTGACGATCCTGTTCGTACCCGTCTCTATCACATTCTGCAACATAGATCGAATGTCGTAATATTATTGCTGACCCCGTTGTGGCTTTTGACATCTAGCTAAGGACATCGATTTTTAGGGCCCGCTCCTTCCTAGACGATATCCAGCGGCGGCTGCGGATTGATCCCTCATCGTCATCGGTCATTTTAATGCCCGGCCGAGGCGGAAGAACCATCTGCTTCGACTCCCACTTCACCTTGTCCACGTAATAAATCAAGATGGCACTCTCACTCAGTTCTGGTAAACCCTCCATCCATTTGAGGTCCTCGTCGCCATTCTCTACAGCGCCGAGTACTTCAATTTTGCCGGAGATTCTCTTGATCGCTTCAGCAATGTCGGCCGCCGTGGTGCTGAGGCCAACAAGAATTTCGGCGGCAGTATTCCACGTACGCGTAAGCGTCCGGAACTCCTGCAGATAGATGATACGGTTCTGGTTTCGGACGAATCGCTCCTTCTCCGAGAGGACCTCGATATAGACTTCCTTAACGTCGAACGCGTCGTCGTCAACGATGATCTCCGATGACGGCATTCTGTCCCATACTTTGCGCATGCGTATTTTGTCTGCCTGGGGGGCGTCGTTCGGGTAGAGAAGGGCGAGCTTTTTCGCCATAATTTCACGGACGTCCCCTCCCTTGGAGCCCTTCGGATACATGAACTCGGTTACATAGCCGACAAGCGAACCGCCCTCGGCCTCGAGACTCAACCGATAAACCTTTAAGCGGTTCTGGTCTTTCGATATGCTTTGCAACGGGTCGGTGACAATCTCCAGACGCTGGTCGTCCAGCAGCATCGACGGGGCTTCGAGTTCAACCATCGACGGCATTTTTAGGAATGTCTGAATCTCCATGCCGATGAACGGCTGCAAGTGGGCTTTAAACTGGTCCATGGATATGCGCTTGTCGACGTAGATACGCAAGCACTGCTCGCCGGTCTCGTAGTCCTTGTACGGCCAGACCCGGAGGAAGCGGCGGCTCTGCTTCTCGTCCATCTGGTTCAGCACACAGCCCTTCGGTATGTTGGAGTTGACGCAGACCGTATTCCTTAACGCGTCGATAATTCCACACAACTGCGTCTGGCTGAAATCCTCCACCTTTGCGTCGTCGCTGTCTTCGATGTCGAAGTACATCACTATGCTACGACCGACATTCAGCTCGGCAAGTGGGATGTCCTTCGTGTGATCCAGCAACCGAATTTCTCCACCGTTCGGTTCTTCGTAGCAGATTCGGAGCTTTTCTATTTCCTCCCGGAAGACTTCCGGCTCTCGACGGAGCCGCTTCTCAATCCGGTCGGCGAGATCTCGGAAGGTGTGCTGAGGGTTTAGGTAGATCCGAAATGGTCTCCTGACTTCCTCGTAGTTCAGGTTAACTTGGCGACAGTTGAACGTGTGCCCGCCGGCGGCGTAGACTTCAAACGTCTCATCAGGATCACGAATCTCCAGTAGCAGGTCGCTTCTGTAGTATGGCTGGGCGTTTCCGAAGATTTCCTTCATACTTTTGCTCAGCGAGTCTTCAAGTGATCGTTCAATGGCCTCGGATGCATCATCGTAAAGCACCAGTCGACAGTACTCGTTTGCCGCCTCAACTCCAATCAGAGCTTTAATCGTCTCCAAACTATCACCCAGCTTGGCATCCTTGTCAGCCACAAACTGTCTTTCTATCCAGCGTCGCTTTTCGAGATGATCGTGAAACAATTTGACGGTAATCAGCTTCGAATCCTTCTCGGCCTTATCTTTGAGGAACTCGTCTTCCTCGTTGAGGCTCTGTCGAAGCTTGAGCAGATGCTCAGCGAACTCGGCGTCGGTGAGGGCCAACGCGCCAGCTTCGCTCTTCTGACGATAGATGAGCATGTACGCGTTGGTCGAACTCGAGAACGGGCTACGGGTTTCGGTCGACCCTCCGCCGCCATACGTCCTCTTGACGTCTTCCGAGCTCACCTTGTGCACCTGATTGTCATTGAAGCAGAACCAGTCCCCGCTGTGCCGAATATACGCATAGTAATGGCCGCCGTTTGCGCTGCCCGAGTGCACGAGTACGGCGAACAGGTCGTAGACGTACTCAGATTTCGGCGGTTTCGACTCGATGAATCCATTGAGGTCGAGCTCTTCGGGAAACACCACCCGGTCGTTTAGCTTAATGCGGCGCATCGTCAGGTAGTCGAAGTCGAACCGCTTCAGCTGCAGAGTGAGAATTTTTGGGAACGTCACGAACTTAAGACCCTTCAGGGCGTCACACTTTTTGTTGCATTTCTCGCAGAAGTACTGGTTGTTGCCGTTGAGCGTCTCGGGCTCGACGAATCCGTTGAGCGCTTCGTCAAGACTCCCGTAGATCTTGTCTGAGCCGAACGGGCGGACGACTAGAGCGATATCCTGGTAGGAGTCTTGACGGGCGCTTTCGTGGTTGCACTCCGCACACCTCACATAGTCCTTCAGCGTACCCTGATAGAGGCGCTCGATGAGATCGGCCTGCTGGCCGCTTTTCTTCAGCGCGCCTTCAAGAGCGTCGAACATCACCCGGCAGAGCTCCTGGACGTCATGCTGCTGCCAGGCTTCGTGGCTGTCCCAGCCGAAGCTGCGGGTCAGGCTGATCGTCTGTGCCGCCGTACCGGGATAGCACTGCAAACGAAGGAACAGCCTTTGCAGCTGACACGGAATACTTTTCGTCGGGTTTTCCTCCGCACTAAAGTCACAGGCGTAAAGCGCGTTGCGGAACTCCGGCGTGTAGAACAGCGTTTGCAGCACCGAGTTCAGATAGCACGTCATGGCCTGGTTGACCAAGCCGGCTGGTAAGGCCGACTCCTCGGACACCGTCATCCCGACGAATCCAAAACCGCACTGCTGATGTTCCCTCGTTGGCCCGACACTCCCTTAGTCGAAGCTGTGCCAGCGAACGACTCCTTATTCGTATCGATGGGTCACTGCTTCCTTTAGGGTTTCCCGTCCGGATGGCTATGCGGTGGTTGGTGACGGTCGCGCTGCTAGCGGGTCTTGTCTGCGTCGTTATCTAGGCAGCTCTCAACGGGCCACGCGAAGAACCGGTAGCCTGTCTGTCGGGAGGGGCTTCAACTCAGCCTAGGCGGAGACTCTTGCCGAATCAGTACTCGGACTCCCTTCCTCTCTCCGGCCTAAAGCCGTCCACTAAACCACTGGCTGGAAAGTTCTGTTCTCCGGAGTCGAACTCTGCAGTCGACGACGCCCGGCGGTGGACAGACTGGCCATTGGGCAGAGCGCCATACTGGCCCGCTTGGTTCGTCTCTTCCTTGCTTCAATATGTTCGAGCCACGCCGGAGGTAGCTGAAGAAGCGGGTTCTCAGTTTTTTCCGCCCGCACGTAGCAGCGCTGTCCCTTGCCAGACCCGTGCCACTCAACGAGGGCGATACGCTCACTTTGGGTGTGACTGGGCCCGGCACAATACACATTAGGGCCAGTAGCAACCGGTTTCTCACGAGGTTGACAAAGATCGACCAAATATGTGCCACCGTAAGGGTATAGTCGGTGCGGGTGTACTGTTCCGACTCCTGAGCGGGTTCGCTGCCTGCATCGTAGATTGAAGTAGCAGGATTTGTCGTTTTCGAATCAGCACAAATGCTAATTCAAAGTTAATTGAACCTGTTATTTTATCGACTCCCACGAACAAATTACGAAAACGACTTAACTCTGTCCAACTTTCTAATCAGATCTGTCTGTTGTTCGTTTGTCAAAACTAGAAACATGTGCGTTTACGAAAAATTACTAGGTCAATGAAGACTCTATCAATTTAGGATAGGGTTATTGTAGAAGCTATTTACCTGAATAAAATAAAGTAACTGTATTTCTCCTTATTGCTGTTGCTCTTGCTTTACGTGGCTAGAATCAGATATCGTTCTCATTACTAGAATTGTGTCAATTATGTAGGTATAATAAGAATACAAAATCTGTAGACTCGTCAAGATTTAAGATAACTTTATGCGAAAGTCAAATACCAAAAAATAGCCTATCAGTTCCTACAGACCTTTACATAATTTCGCTCTCTTTATATATCATCCGAGTACGACACTTTCTAGACCACAGCAATAAGACAATTTTGTGTGCAACAGTTCTGTAAAAGACCGCGAACTAAGAAAAAAAAAGGTTTATTCAATGAAAGCACAATGTGAATGCTGTTGTTGAAGCTGCTGGTTTTTCTCCATGTTCGGCTGGTAAGAGGCAACCGTAGTGCATGTCCTGCACTAGGCTAAATCGGCACGCCAATAGCCAGAAGCGTGAAAATACTTGCGAAGGCCAAGAACAGAGATGCGGCCAGCGACAGCAACAACTCTTTAATTAGCCGGCGGAGTCCTGTTATTCGCGAGTTCTTGATTGATGTTAATTCGCATGGAATCGGAAACGGTACACGAAAATTACGTAGTCTGCATGAAACCTTGCGTATGTAACATTATGGTGTATATATATATATATATATATATAAGAGAAAACCTAAAAGGCGCCGAACCGCATCAACGCAAGAAAGTAAACAGCAGAAGTTTATTTGTCACATCTACAGATCCTCCTAGATCACTCTATTAATCGAATGGATCAAACTGCTGCAAATTAAGTTCCATAGAGAAATGGAACATTTAGTATTGTTCCTAATGTGAGTGAACATATATGTAACTTCCATTTCATACATTTGTATCTAGATTTTCCAAAAGCAAATAACGTTTGTCATCTCACCTTTGGCTTATTAGACTGGATGATAAAAAGCCACGAAACGAAGAAGAGCCCCATCAGAGTCAAAACAAACGACAGGGGCCCGTAGGCCTCCATAGGCACTGGCGTAAGGTAGGATAAAAATTCATCCGGATGCTGAAACATAAGAAGCACATTCTTGAGGTACACGCGAGTAGCAAATGCCTACGTAGACCTAACTCCTGCACTGGAACACTGTAAAAACACGAGAGGTTTGAAGCACGCAAACGATGTCTAATGAATTACAGCCGGTAAATGCGCTTAATCACCCCCCTTCCGAGTGAGAAGTCACCCGGAAATTATCTCACATTGTTCACGAACTATTCAAGCAGGGCTGATGGCCGTCAGCGACACCTAAATCGAGACCGGCTATTTCACCAGGATATGTGTCTTTCATTTGGATATCCTAGCAACGGATAAATGTAGTGTACGATCATTGTAGGAACATTAACTTCACACCACTGCAATACAAGCAAAAAGGTCAAGTACACCACACGAAGTCCAAGCATTTCTTGAACAGCACAATCAGCCACAACTACGCTGACTGAGGCACGCATGCTGGGACGTTGAACATTACGGAGCCTTCGCTTTCGTTTTGGCAGCTCGTCGAACCGATGCTTTACGAAGGAAACAACTACCGATACGCTGTTACCAATAATTAAGCTATGGTTAACACCCGGTTCCGTGCTTTTGGTAACACCTTTCATTCAGTTGATCTTAGACCGATAGAGGAACATGTCGCGGTGCATCGTCTATGTGAGATAGACGTAAAAACTCCGTATCATAAGGAAACACGCTACGTACAGACTTTTCCGAAGCCATCCTTTCGCTGCGTGTGTTCCACTCAGATGGATGACGCCAATGATATGGATCAGAAAAGCCCGCTTGGTGAGCAGCAATTCCATTTGAAAACCATCGCCCGATGATTACTCCCGCTAGCAGACGCTCCTGTAGCTTAAATAAAAATGTCATCTTTCGTCGGCGATGGACGAAGTCTAAGATCAGTGAAAAAAAGCAGAGGTGGATCTCACGTGAAGCTATACATTCATAAATATTAAAAACGGACACGCAGTAAACGCAGCATGTGATGATTGTATGGCATTTGACCAGTGCACTATAGGGCATAGGCCGTCGAAACTTCGGACAAAAACTTTCGAGACAAAAACTTCGGACGACGGTTGCCATAAGGCGCAGAGGAGCTTCTTGGGGCAACTGGACGTCAACTCGAATTGTCAAACACAGCTATCTGGCCTGAGCGAACTTGTTGGCTAGACTGAAGTGATGCACCTTACGTAATCGAAGTAACCATACCGATATTCAGAGCTTACATTTTGTTCAGCAATGAAAAAGCATTCAGCCACGGTGTTACGGGCCTCAGCGGTTAACTACCAGGCTCATGGTCAAGGTGCGCGCGATTTCGCTGTATATATGCAGACTAGAAAAATGATTGCTGAAATATTAATGGGGTGAAGTATCTGTTAGAAACTGTCTCTCTGTCTATAATTACAGAAAAAACTAAATCCACTGGACGTAATTCAGTCGGAAAGCTACAGTCTGTCTCAGGGGTTTAACATACTTTCTCGGCTATAATCTCTTAAGGGTTCTGGGAGCGTGAGTGAAATAGGAGCAGTGCACGTTCCTGTCAAGATATGTAAGAGCCCATTTCAATGATTGGTCGTACTGAACTTCCATGCTTTTGTCTCAACGTGTGGACTGAAATATAATCGTATGTCATGCAGGGTCAAGACATTCTTCTACTCGTAATTTACACGCAATTTTGTGCCTGGACTACATTAACAGCCTTTAACCTGACAGATTTTCTTACAACGATCCGTATTCTCGTTAGAATGTATTGAAATAAGTCTTACCGGGGTGCGGGAAAAACATAGTTTTAGTGAGTTTGTAAAACCCATTAGTAGTCGTCACTGAGTGCTTGCGAGTGACATGCGACTGCTGTCAGCATTAGCCGAAAACCCTATGAAAAAATAATGTGTTGGCAACTTTTCGTGCACTTTAAGTCATCGACATTTCTCAAATCTTTGCAATACACCTATATATATATATATATATATATATATATATATATA
>MNPL01000655.1:0-13597 GCA_002081605.1 Tropilaelaps mercedesae | reverse complement strand
TCACACACACGCGCTCACACACACGCGCTCACACACACGCGCTCACACACACGCGCTCACACACACACGCTCACACACACACACACACGCTCACACACACACACACACACACACGCTTACACACACACATAAATTAGCTCTCAGCAGTGACATCACTGTTCGTACATATTCGTTTGACGACGATTCACCAGTTTTCAACTCACTCCAATTTTGTCGTTGTCACCAACCCCTAGCGCCGTCTGACTAACGACCATTTCTCTCCCCCTCCTCTCGCAGTTCCAACAGACGGGTTTCAGGCCTCAAGTGGACAATCTTCAGGACCCGCCCCTCCGACGCCGGTCGCTCCCGTAACGGCGCTTCAGTCACGGACAAGCGTGCCGAACACCACTGCCTCGGCGCTCTTCCAAACGATGACGGCCCCAGCTGGCCAACATCCGCCCCCCGTGGCCACGTCGATGGCAGCGGTCCCACCGCAGTTGCAGCCGCAACAGCTTCCCCTGCAGATGCAGCAGCAACAGTTGCCCTGTCCGAACGGCGACGGTGCACCTTCGATGAGCGCACCATTCAGCTCGACCCAGCCGGAGGCTCCGCAAGAGCCGCCTGCCCCTGGCACAACCGCACAGACTGGGCCGTTCCACAATCCTGTCGAAACCAACCAGACGTTTACGCCGCAAAACGTCCTGGACAGTTTCAACATTGTGACGGCGCCACCACAACACCAGTCAATGCAAGCCCGTGGTGCCGGCGGGGATATTGGCACACCAGCTAAAATCCCGCCGCGGGGCGGCCCCATTCCGGCGGCAGGGGCAGGGCAAAATCCAATGGGGCAACCCAATGCCACTCCCCTATTTGGTTAGTAGGTTTGTGTTTTGTTCGACGGTCGTTCGGCTTTCGACCGGCTGCAGACGTCTTGTTACTTTTATCTCAGTTCGTTGGTCCTGTGTTGTTGACCATTCGATGTCCCCGTGGGGTGCGCTGTTCGGTTGAGGTTGTCGAAGTAAATTTTCTTGTCATTTATCTTTCTGTGGGGTATGTGTTTTTTTGAGTTTGCGTGTGTGCGTGTGTATTGTAGAAGCAAAGTACCAAACCATATATATTCAAACGTTGGTCAGTTCTGCTCTGTTTTGTTCCTAACCCTTGGTCGACCAAAAAGTAAGGTGGTGTTCAAAGCTCTTTTCATGTTTGTGTTCTCGCCGTCCCATTCGTTTCTCAAGTTTGTTCACTCTGGCACAGTTCGTTTTTTACGACATCATTTTGTGATTGGGTTGAACTCGCCGTTGAATTTTCTCTATTTTACGTTGTTATTTTTCGCTTGGTCGATTGTTATTCCCCTGCTGTATTATCCAACGGTAACTGCGATCTCATGCAAAGGTCACCTCATGGATTCCACGAGTCTGTTACAGGTGCGTGAGCGAAATTGGTTCGTCATCACCCCTTTTATGAACACTTTTGTAGCATTATCGCAACAGGCATTTCCTCAAGTGCCTATAACGCGTGGGTCGGGTGGGGTATCACAGCGTTCCGAGTGTTTCTAAGCCAGCAACAGCAACTTGTCTTCGGCCATTTATTTTAAAAGCAAACATTATTTTCATCGCTAAAAACCTACCTCGCGTTCGTTCCGTACGTGACGTTATTTTGACGTGTTTGTTCTGTTACTAGCCTAAACGTTTGCCATGTGTTTTGTTTCGTCCTGCCGTTAATGCGCTGGTTGAATATCTACTTAACATCTGCATTGCACAACACTTCTCCGCGACACAGATAGTCGCGTCAAGTCTATTTCCATAGGTGGGTGTGTATTTCGTAGATCGTCAGCTCAGAGAAAACGAGACGACTGTTCTACTTCACAACCGCCTCTTTGCTAATCCCATTTCATCGATTGTTTCGACTTCATTGATTGAAGTCAACTCGATTGTTTTCTCGAGCCAATGCACACACACACACTAGTGTCTTCTGGCGTTTCTTGCACCTCACCAAACACACGTCCTTCAAGCCTATTTTGATAGAACTGTTTCTGAATAACCACACGATCTATTTAATCAGTTGTACCTTGCATGGTGAGACACGATAGCGTTACTTCGCTATTAGAGACGACCGACCAACTGTCATCATAATGGGCTATGGGCTATGTAAATAGTAGTGAAAAATCAAGATGTTCGTTCACGTTCGCATTGTACTTCGGATGAATGCCAGCTGGTACAGTATAGTAGGTTTACGCGTTCAGAGAGGGGGGCGCGATTGTTTGCTTTCTTTAACGAGATCTCGGCCTTTGTATTGTTCTCTCGTCAACGTGATAGCTATAATTGTTTCTCTTGAGAAAAGCCATAATGCCTGACATGTTTAGTACTCACACGTGTTTAAAATAGAACACAAAAAATCCGCCATGCGACCTGTGTGCCGTTGAACGCAACAGCAGATGAATCTGTCACTATAAATGACTGACGGTTCGAAGGACCTCTATCGCCGAGCAAAGGTGTACAGCAAAACTTTGTGATACAGATGATTTGGCTCACCTTTATTTGATCTTTATTTAGCAGTACTACCGTTAGTCTGTCGACCAGCCCGACCCGTACTTTGTCCTTTTAAAAATATTTGTATTCAGTAAATAGAGTGAAGCGCCAATTATAAACGCCGCGGGTCAAGAACCCTTCTTCGCTGCATCATCGCGATGAGCTGTTCCGCGATCGTTTAGTGGTGGAAGTTTGTGCCGAAATACAATCGCTTACATCCTTTACTGTAAATATATAGCAGGCGACAAACTTTCAATGCACACTTGCCTTTTGTGTTTTTTCCCGACTCATGCCCACTAAAAATACGCCATCTCAAGGGTATTTGGTTACTCTTGTATTAGGCTAGATCGACCTAGTGCAAAAAAGCGGTAGATAAATGTTATGACATGTATAGCTGGCGACCGTTCCAATATTTCCCCTCTGTTAACCCGATTTATTCATTGTTGGCTACCTTTTTTCTCTGTTCCGGCTTCCTTGCAGACATGACGGCTTTCCAGCCGACGGCGCTTACTACTCCGCTGTCCTTACCGGGAATGCCGCCCATCACGGTATCGGCCACTTTGCCTGCCGCGACATTTCAGCAGGTCTTCAGCAGGACCTCCCTTCCGACCGGCCCACCACCTCCGCAGACCACTCCCGAGGGCTGTCTTCCTGTAGACACCGAGCAGGCGCCATCCCACCAGTCCCAAGCCCCGGTACAGGTGTCGGCGCCGCAACATATGTAAGGCATCGGAAAGAACGACCCTCGAAATAAACTCACGAGTCCGCCTTGTCTTAATCGGTAGTGGAACGCGCGGAAAGCGCAGTAGAGCTGGTGGGCGCAATGGACAGCTGTGACTGTCACCCACATTTTCACATTCAGGCATTTACTTCATGGACTTCCCATTGTTATAGACGATTAACTATTAATGAAGTGTTGTTTGCCGAATGATTCAGAGAACTACGAAACCAGTTGGGAATATACATGAAAAAAAACTATCAAAATAAGGAAGTGTCGTTTGCTCAAAAGGTGCGTGTTTAGCTTAACGCTCCAGAGGCTGCGGACAGACGAACGATTTTTGGCGTCGCCAGCCTGGTCATACCCTCGCATAAAGTCACACTTGTGCTGGAACAACATAGAAACGTAAATAATCCGAGACGGCTGCTAAATGAACTGAACGACACTGGGTCAAAAACCTTTTCACTCGAATACGAAACAACAGCGACCAGCTAAAAAAAACATATAGGCGAAAAGACGAGAGCAGAGCGATCCAATTACAGCTGTGAATAAACCTGAACGATATGACAAAAGAACGGATATCATCATATTGCCGCATAGATCGTGTACGTGTAGGATTAACGACACTAGATCAACAAACATTAGCAAGCGAGAACAGTGCCGACTGCGGTTGCCCTAAACGAGGTGAACTTGTAGTGAAATCACACACACACGCGCGCGCACACACACACACGCGCGCGCACACACACACACGCGCGCGCACAAACACACACATCCGCTCATCGCATACAAGTCGGGAAAAGCCGCGTGAAAAATATCTACATAGAGCCGGATGTAATTTAGCAAATCTACAACCGACGCGAAGACATTCAATCGGACTTGACTAAATCTACGACAAGCTGAAGATCAGGGGCGTCTGTGTGATGTGCGCATCCTGTGTAATCTAGTAATGGCCTGTGCCGAGATGCTAAGCCGGTGTGACCGTTCGGTGTGAATGAGGAACGAGAAAAGTTGAGCCATGGCTAAATTTGAATTTGTTAGGTCGTTTAGTTGCTAGCGCACAGCTTCGACGGGTCGTAGACGATTCATAGCAACGGCGGGGGACCAAAGTGGCCTGGGGACACATGCATAGAAAGAAAGACGTTCTATTTTATCTGCAAATGGAGCTGTTAGTTACATGGATGCCGGAGGCTGAACTCCGACAAGCTGCCATGCCTGTATGAAATAGTCAGGGCATAGAAGTTGGCTGTCTAGCCAGAACATGACGCGAATGCCCTGTGAGACTGAGACTCAGTGAGCGAGAATCGTGAAGGAGTTGCGAAGACACGAGAAGACATCGTTTTATATTTTCTTTGAACGTGTATGTCGTCGTGGCCGTAAGCCCACAGCAGAGACGGGAACTGCGGCTTGATCCGACCGATAAGGGATGGACGAGGACGGCGAAATAGACAGATAGAGAGACAGAAAAACGAGAGAGAGAGAGAGAGAACGAAAGAGAGCGAATAACAGAAAATAAGGAACACGAAAAAGGATGAGTTATAATAAGATATTTAGAGTGTAAATAGTTATAATACATAATAAATCAATGCGCTATTTACTCGCTGTGTTTTCGTTCCGAAATGCATTTGTCGACTCGAAGGACGGTACTCCAATATGAAAATTACCTTGTTGCGAGCTTCTTCGGCTTTCATTTATCTAGTGAAGGTTGCAAAAATAAAGCTCGATTTTGCGTCGTGTTTTCACGAACACGGTGTTAGCTTCCTGTTGTTTGCCAAGCGACAGGGACTCCGTGCAAGGCACTCCGCCATCCGGCGTAAAACATACTGTTCTGGGACGTGTCATGAGTAAGCGGACGCAAACGCTGCACGCATCCGCGTGAATTTTTTTAGTCTGCGTTCGACACGGCTCCTCGGAACAGAATACTACTAAAGCTCGCAGAGTGCGTATCTCAACGTAACAGGATGTTTTTAATCAGGGCTAAACTGTACGAAAACTCAGCGAGCATTGAGTCGGAGCTTCTGTGTTGGCCGTTTGCTTAGCTTACCGGTGTAGAATGAGACGACAACCTAAGCATTTCGCTGGTTTTCGTGTTGCTTAACGAGCCGATTTTAGATCCAAAAGGCAGTATTAGGGCTTGCGGCATGCGCGCAACACATGCCGCACATGTCAGCTACGACATTTCGACGAGAGTGTAGGCTGGCTGCACCAGATTGCTCAATCTGGGGTTAAAAAAGAGATTTTACATCGTTATACGTACGAGTTTAGTTGAACACGTGTGGATCTGCCCTACCCCAAATGCCTCGAATTCGTTTATCCACGTTTCTACTATGACTAAAAGGGGCCTCGAAAAAGAACACTTTACCAGCTGTCCTTTACATCGAAATCCATAATACAAAGAAATGTAAATGGCTCTAAAAAATGTTTGTTGCATAAAATCAAGCAAGTGCATGGTTTCGAGTGAAAAAGAGAAGCTCGATAAAAATTGCGTCGAAACCACCTCTTTGCCGAGACTTAGTAACAGCGAAAATTTCTAACAATCGGACGCAGACATGCAGGTATCATGAATCCACGCACACTAGAGAAGTCCGTAATAAATGCCAAAAACCTTGAAGCCGAAGTCTCTAGAGTATATATCAGATTCTCTTAACACGTCTACAGGAAAGTATACAGAAGTACAGGATTTATATCGAAAAGCCACGCCCAGCTCGCACCGTGTGAAAAGGTACAACTTATTCGTCATGTAACATGCCCTTGTAAAATATAACATTATGCATTTTACGGCCCTAAGATTGCGCTAGGGAAATCCAAGCCAGAATCATTCAGAAGACAGTTGAAGCCTTTGTGACTGAACGAATGTGCTAGACAAAAATGATTTAATGTTTTGAAGAACCTTCGAGAGAATCACCGCAAAACTAAAAGGATCGTGTTGCATTGTCAACGATGCGCTATCTTGCTTCGTGGAACCCACGTAAATGTAAGCCATTAGGTTTGTGGCACTTGAAATTCAGTTTAATTTTGTTTTTCACTAAGTAATAATTTCATAAAGTTCCATTACACAAATAGGAGATGCCAGAGAGTATTGTGTACAACTCGTCGCATTAGCCGTCTAGAGTAGACGCACAATAGACTGGATATGTGAGTAGAATTCAATTTCAGGCAATAATTGGCGGCCATTTTTACATTTTCTCCCTTTCGGCACTGTTGCCACTACGAATTGTAGAACAAAACTGACTTATTATCTAACATCTATCTTGTTCTAGCATAGCTGAAAACATTGCCTTTTCGTAAGAATGTATTTAGGTTAGGTTATCATGAATTAAGTTGAACAAAGAGAATGTTGCAATTTGTTTTGTTATTATTAATATATATGTCTATATATATTAGATGTACAAATTTTGACATCATTTAACAGGCACTCCTATGACTTGCCACTCATTTGGAAACCATATTTACTTCCCAATAAATTAAAAAAACATCACAAACACAACTGATATGTTGCATAACAATCTTATAAAACAACAGTAACGGAAAAGCCTACGGTGTGTGTGCATTGCGATACTCAGCATAAAGCCGATATTCGCTGACTTTTCTAAGGCCATTTCAGCCAAGGATTGCTAAGTTTTTTTGAGAAATGAGAGCATTGTATTGCGTGCGCCAGCAGGTCGCCATCCGGATGTTGACCCGTGTGGCGCTTTCGGCGATTTCCTTGGCGCTCTCGCACTCGAAGAGGCTACTTTGTCAACCTCCATTGGCGACTCGTCGCTGTCATCGCTGATGACGTGTTGAGCAACGGTATCATTTGCAGCTGTCGTTCGTGCTCCCTCGTACTGCCGTGGCCGAGCTCCGCACCCGCCCCGACAGGCGCCCGAGTTCCGTCTGCGACTTTTTCGTGTAAACGTGCGCTTATCTTGTGCTGATTTGTTCTGCATAGAGGGTTGATAACGACGCGTCTCTCGAACAACAACGACATCGCTATCGTCATCGGTTGATTCCGTCTCAAGCTGACTTTCTCTGGTGGCTTCCTCAGTGGTTGATTTGTCAGTCTCCATGGCCATCGAAGTATGGCTGTCAGGTACTTTTTCAGCCATCTTTTTGAACGATATCAATGACTGCGTCGTTGAACGTCGCTTGGCACTCCGCGTTTTGTCGTCCCCGCGCGTTCGGGTTTTCGGTAGTTCTAGGACGTTTTTAACTTCAACCGCAGTCCGTTTGTCATCTGCGCTTTCATCGGAACGACATTCGGTCTTCACTTCTGTAGAGTGAACTGAGTCGCTCGAGCTTGTTTTCTTGGCGTACTTCTCGGTCGTGGCGATGTCTGCTTTTTCAGGTGATTTCTCCTCGTCTTCGCTAACACGGCGCTCGGTCGTGCCGTTACCCGGCGACTGTTGGTTTTTTTTACAGCAACATCTCTTCGCTTGGGCTTCAAGCATCGTCACCAAAGGTCCGTCGAACGGACGCTTTCGTTTGACTCTCGTCGGAACCCTGGAGGCGCCTCCAGTCACTGTGGCCGACCCGGGCTTGTCGGCATTAGCCGACTTCAAGTCTTTTGCCCGCTGCATGTCCGCGAACAAATCCTCTATGCGACGGTCGGAACTGCCCTTCCAGTGCTTTGCATCCACCTTGCCATCTTCGAGTCGGAGTTCGGGGAGAACGTCTCGATGAAAACGTTCCCGCTCATCGCTATGGCACAGGATAACTGGATCTCCCCGACGCCCGAGCAGGTCGGCGCAGAGCCTGTTGCGATCGCCAAGGTCACCGGGCAGCTCCGTCTGATAGCCATGGATACTTCTTATCTTGAACTGCTTGCGTTTGTAGTACTTTCTAGGCACACTGGTTAAGATAACGTGAAGCCCACCGTCGGACAGTTCCCCAATTACGACGGAAATGCCGGCTAACAGCTGATCACTTGTCTTCAACATGTTGGGGTGCTGGTTGCGCGAAACTGCTAACGAACTCACGGATTCGATTGAAGCCAACTTCGCCGAATTTTCCGACGCCATAGCAGTTTGCAATTATCTGGCGGTTACCGTTTACCACAGCATGGTTGATATCGATGCGAGGTCTAAAGGCAAAGTATTAGACAAGTCAATTACTGTACGCAAAGATACACCACCATCGACAGCTGTTGTTAATATGCACACTTTTGTATATATGCGGGCACGTATCGGCGTGCACCCTCGTTCTCAGATCAACTATTGATAAATGCCGGTGTGTGGGCTTGGATATCGTTATGTGACCCCGTCACCGACCAAAAACGCCTCAAATTACTCTTGCCTCCGTACTCGAGTCCCGTCGCCTGAATACCCAGTCGAAATTTGCGGATTTCGACGATCATCAGATGTCATCTCGAATAAAGCTCTCGTCGGCGACCTGTCGTTCACCATTCAAATCCGGCCCGCCACGATGATCGAGCGCCCCCTGGCGGCCATCTCGATTGTTTACAAGTCGGCATGACGTCAGAAGTCAGTGTGGTGGTGTCTTTTGTCTTCGAAGCCTGCGAGCGGCGTCTAGTCTAGGCTTAGCGTGGAGACGCGAATACCGGGTCGGACCTATCTGGCGCAAATATTGATTCCTACGGCGAACAGGTGCCCACGGGCAGGATGGTGGACGACAAAGAAGTCCTCTGGTAAGTGCTTGTCGATGGTACATTGCGTCGCTTCGGCAAATCCCCTAGTTTCGCGCGAGGCCCGTGTAGGCCGGACGCCGCTTTCGCCGTCGGCGGGGCGTCCTTTCCGGCGCCCCCCCTCGAAAAAAGGCTCGCGGCCCACGGGGGTGGGGGACAAGCCTGCTAAACGATGCCGATCTTACGTTCCGCGACCGACGTCTAAGGGCGGTGCGCCGGCCTTGCGGAGCCCCGACGCCGCGTGTACCGGTGAATCGAAAAGCGTCCGAGCTAATGCAGCCCCTACATTTCGTTCATCGTGCGACAGCCCCAACACGGACTCGCTCGCACGGCGAGAAACGACCGGGGGTCAGTTGGCTGGGGTCGGGTTTGCAAAACGCTAGGTAATTTAAAGTAGAAATGCTACGCATTGGCTCGTTAGGGAAGTCGACCGTCGTGTTTTGCCTGTGTAGTGGCCAAATGTGAGTGTACGCAGGTAGGCGGCGAAATCGTAGGTGACTGGTGCGAAGATCTTAAACGACGAACGCCATGGCGACTGGGCTGGCCATAGCGCCTGCATTAGCTGTCTCGTCGTAGGATTCGGGAAATTCGTGGGACGAATAGACCATGCAGCCAGTCGCTCGATTTGCACGCCGATGTTTCGCATGAAAATATGGCCAAAACAAGTCCCATCGTCTAGATTCGCTCTTATGTTTCAAGAAGTTATTTAGTTCGTATGGAACAATGGCACCGCCTGGATCGCCTTTGCAGCAATGCACCCCAGAAAGCCATGTAGGCCGTAATAGGGATTCGTGCACTTTTGCATATTCGAATCGCCTGCTGGACTGGCGAAGGGCTAACTTTGTCGCTTTGGGCGGTTAATTTTGCATGCGAGTTACACATATGTGGGGGTGATTTGAGCGGGCTTTCATAGCCTTACCCCTAACAATAGGTTTCCCCAGGCGGCAGATCAAACTCGGCCCGTATCTATATTGAGGGCATTTTTTCAGTCCTTCTGCTGAAGTTTTTGGTTACCTGCTTCCAATTATCTTTGCGGTTTGTGTACTGCACTATGGGAAGGAGCTAATGCAGAAGACTTAACTATTTTGCGAATGTTTTGTTTCGGTATTCTTTAAATTCTGGTTTTGTTTCAATGCCGATGCTGTTGCTGGCTGTTCCGATGGTCGAGGGAGGATTGCAAGGTCTCAGGAAGGATTTCTGCTGTTGTTATTTTAGTCGTTATAAAAATTGAAGATATTGGACAAATCGAGTGACAAATGAAGTCCTAGTCGTGCAGTTGTTTGCTATACACGAACAAGCGCTGTGCAGTCAAATGATTTACAAATGGTCGATTTCTAGCGAGTTGTAATTTATTTGTGCTTCGTTCACGTCAAATTGCTACCTGGCTTGTAAAGCCTATACGGGCAGTCAGGCGGGCACAATACACGAGTCAAATGAGAGAGAGAACTGGCTAATAATTACTATTGTAGATATGAATAACTAGTCTTGCACTGTGCCTTCGCCACTAAGCGCCGGTCCAACTTCGAACGGCCTTGCGAGGCGGCTTGGTTTGCACTTGGTCTGTGCATCACTTCCGTCCCTTGAATGCTTCGATTTCAATATTGTCGGAAGGGCCGCTTTTTGTTTACAGCAATCAGCACGGTACCAAAAAGTCCTTTGAAATCAAATACGATTCCAGAAGATTTCTTGAAAAAACTGAAATTCTGTGAATTCAGATCCCAGAGTTCTACCAATCAGTAGTTTCTGCCGTGGCTATCGGTGTGGCACGTGAGTCCATCTTTAGCATTATCTCAATGTTAGTCTACTGAAATGCAAAAGACAATAGGTAAAGCCCTCAGCTCGCTTTATCTTCTTGCTAAACAATCACAGCCAAAAAACATCGGCTTCGCACCACAAACAAACAGGAGATTTAGCAGATATATGATGAGAGACGATACAAATTTCATAACCTTCGCTCTTCACAGTTATACGAAAATGATCGTCTCACACCAGTTTTTCCGTAGAAGTTGGATTTTTGGGCAAAAAAAATTGGCTTGCGAAGTGTGCAAAACAACGATGCCATTCGCCTCGGTGACGCATGGGTATTATCATATGTATGATTGCTCGCGTTAAATAGGTATTTATCTGGCTTGTTGGTAATCCCATTTGGTTACCGGCCAAGCTGCATTTTTATCAAAGTCAGGTCGCTACTCTCGTCACGTTATCTCAAGGGGTGTACGCCGACCTTCAGAGTCAAATAAAAACGGCTAAACATGCTGTTCTAGACCAAGCGGTGCTAGAATAAGCATAAAAAACAGGTCTGTCGCTAGGTACGAGTTTCTCTAGACTCGCGTTGGCATATTGGCATGTAAAGTGGAAAAGGCGCATACTGTATCGCTTGTTGTCCGGCCTGTACCTAAAGCCTGCCTACGCTTGACGATTTGCTTTTTGTGTTGCAGCAAAATGTTTGTGGGAGGCCTGTCGTGGGACACTACTAAGGAAGGCCTCCAGTCGTATTTTTGCCGTTTTGGAGAGATTGTCGACTGCGTCGTGATGTCCAATGATCAAGGAAGATCTCGTGGATTCGGATTCGTCACTTTCAAGGACCCCCAGGTACGTTTATTTTTTTCGAGTTTTTACGCGTATTTGCCAGGGCTGAATGCTATCGCCGTACTGGTGGTGTCACAGGTGTTCGCTCATCTGTGCTACTTTTAATTCTTTGCCCGGGCACAGCGCGTACTACAGTTATGCGCTTGATTGTCACGTCAACAGTAATGCGAACACGCATCCAATGTTAGCAAAACGGCGTAGCATCTACACCGTTTACCTCCACATCTCCATGACATGCAAATGAACACAATGAAGGGTAAGCTTAGTTGGGGTAAAACGTTAAATACTGCGACACTGTAGATGCCAGCGGTTGGTCTTCTTTTGTGCAGCCAGAAAAATGCAATCTTTGTATATGTAGACTAGTTCGTCTAATTTGCTTGAGATAGTAAACGTAGAAGTAGTAAGAGTAGCGGTTCTAATATGAAAACTGAAATGTCACCAGCTATCTCAGCTCATTTTGCCCACGAAGGGCGGATGTCACCTCACCTGGTGAGCCGTTTCTTCGAAAGAGTCCTTCCATCCAGGTAGTAGTCGTCAATCCATTTTTGTTAAAATACCAAAGGCATTTAACATCGGCATTGCTACTATTGTTCTCACTCATTCCACATGCAGGTCGTGCAAGTTGTATGTCAGGGCGGACCTCACCGAATCGACAATCGCGTTGTAGACCCAAAGCCGTGTAATCCACGCGGTGGCCCGGGCAAGGGGGGCGGTAAACGAGGCCGTGGCTATCCAAAGATATTCGTTGGAGGACTGCCGACGTCCCTTAGCGAGAACGAACTCAAGCAGTTCTTCCAGGAACACTATGGAGACGTGAGTCTTGCGCTGGTTTCGACTGTGATGTGGTTACTTGCTGTTTCGTTTAGTTCCCGTTTCCGCCTTTTTTTGGAATCGTCTATCGCACATTGTGCGAGTGATTCGATCAGTGATCGTGATCTTGTACAAGAACGTATCTCGTATCCACATTGAGCCACGGATGCGTCGAGCATAAAAAGTAACGTGTATTACAAATTCGAACGTACGACGTTGGGTATACTTGGGGCGCGGGGGTATAAGTGGGTCGCGCTAGCAATGAGGTCGATACGTTGCTTGAACTGACAAATTGTTTAGTTTAGCAGCCTAAGTTTCGTGTAGCAGCTATCGTATTCATTGCATTCCTAACTAGGCATAGTAAGAATTACGTTTCATCTGGCACTTGGATGTGCGGGTACAAGTCCCATAAGACATGGTGTAAATCGACGTAGCTTTTATTCATGCCTGCAAATTTCTCGCTCAAGTTGGTAACCTGTAAAAGGGACAGGTCATGTGAACGAGGTTCTGCAGATTATTTATCTCTATTTTTTGATGTAGACGTGTTGATGGAAAATTGTATGGAATCTCTAACCAACGGTATGCTGCGGCCAGAACCAGAGTTTGTTGGAATCTTTTATGATTATGGGTAGTCAGTAGCTCAGCTATTTAAAGTTACACTCTGTTTAAATTCGTTCGCAATCAACCCTTACACCTATCTTTTCTCGCTTATCTGCGTTGCTAATTCGGATTTCAAGCATTTTGTCGGGGTGGTCCGGGAAATTTATTCCGTACCGATCAGATGTGCTCGATTCCCATCCATGATAAAAGCACTATAGGCTGACGTATAGCGTTAATGCGTTTTCTTTGTACATTTGTGTAGGTGTTCGAAGTTGTAATCATGTACGATCAGGAACGCCGCAAGTCTCGAGGTAAGTGGAACAGTTCTACTATCTAATGAGGGCGATGTCTTCAGACGTCCGTTGTGATGATCGCGTAGATTTATGCGACAGCCTTCGAATGGCGACCTTGACGTCGTTGCTACCTGACATACACACAAAAAATACCGTCCTGTGTGTCATATTTCGTTCGCGACTAGAGTTACCGAGTTATAAGTCAGATTTGGACGGCATTAATAATTAATTTGTGGCGGTTAGTGGTGATTAGTACGCTAGCTATAGTATTAGCGGTGGTATTAGTACTGGTAAAAAGCTTAGATAACGCTCTCTGGTTAGATAGTACGTTTTACTACTATACACATGATTGAGCTAAGGGTAATTAGCTATTTCCATATAGTAAGGCGCTTTACAAAATTAAATCTAGCTAGTAATTATCTAACACGCACACACACACACATATATATATATATAT
>MNPL01000647.1:0-28442 GCA_002081605.1 Tropilaelaps mercedesae | reverse complement strand
AAATAAGGCTCATCCAAGTAAATGCAAGGTACAAGCTATTCAATCAAGCTATCAAGGTCTCTTTGTCTGGATGTAAATTGATAAAGGATTTCTACATAAGCCTTTACCGGACACTAGCCCTGCCGGAGTTAGAATTTCCTTGCCCCATTTTGAAACATGCATCCATGCCATGTACCGCGCTTCAAACAAGTGTTTTTGCTGAACGTCAGTCTCGACATACTCGCATGCTGCGCTTTTATATGTCGTACCCTAGCATGATGAAATTTGTTCTTTCATACATGAACAAATCCAGTTTCACAAAATACTGTGCGCGTAATGCTCCGAACGATTTCCAAGCAACGTATCAATCTCTAAGCATGGTCAATAGCTCAACCGTAAAGTCGCCGAACGCGCGCACTATAAGGTTTCGTTGTGGACAGAAGTTAATATGCCTACCGAGCACGATAGCGAGTCAATATTGTTCCTTGAGTGAGAGTGGCTACTTATCAATGGCATTCCTCGATATGTATGTTCGCTACAGGTTGGGTATGGAATTGGTAAACGGGAACTTCTACAGAGGCTAAATTATGCTAAAACATTCTCGACCCACTACTGCTCAACTTTACATACGAATCTAACCTATAAATACCACGTGCAGACCTGCACGCATCTGTCTTATGGTACAATTTTACAATCCCGCTATTCGACACGTGACTTTGAAACGGAGGACTTTTAAACGTATATATCACTAGTCGCGAAGTGGAAAGTTCATATATATATATATATACTAGTCGACAATTAGATTTGTCACAAAAACACGACTCATTAAGAGGCGAAGACACCTTCGTTTCGTACATTTATTTCGCACGAACGTAAAAATTAACTTGCCTCTATTCAAATTACTTCGGGACAAGAAGATGGGCTAACTCAAAACAAATTAGTGCCTACCAATCAACGTCACAGTTCTTTTGTGCTTTTCCCCTCCCTAGTTACTCAGTTATGTACTTGAGGAGTGTTTACGTTCAAAGGAAACACTGCTAATGACAACTACTTAGCTTGTAATTAGATTTCGTCTATTAAGACATAAGCTCACTAAAAATACGTAAGAACTGAAACGTCGAACCTTCTGCACGGAGCGCTTCGATTCAAAGCGGAGATTCTAGACAAGAAGGCATTTCGTCAAAGAAACAAGCTGGGTGGTATTGACTGGGTTGCTTCACTCTATGAGGTTGCGACAAAATTCTCGTGACGAACAGGGATACAGGGGAACATAGTCCTACAGAGTCCACGCTACGCGCAATGGCTGTTGTTTATTTACTGATTGTTTACTGATTAAAGAATTAGAAAGGAGTTATAAATATATCATATGAACATCGTACTACAATGACTAGTTTTTGATGCTTGCAATTAATCTGCAAGAAAACTACTCAGTGTGTCTATTGGCTAGAGCATGTAGGCACTCTACCCAACCGACAAACGTCGTGAATACAAAAAAACTGGAAAATTATCGATACGGTATAGGAACAAAGCTTCTGAGAACTCTTGCCTGAGCGGTTTTCAAAAAATAGGCACATCATTTGAGAGATCATTGTGCATAGCAATTACGCAATGGCTCACACTCCATTGTGGCGTATACTCAAACAAATGCATATATTTTTATGATGAATGTCATAGTTGAAGGAAGAAGCCCGTTTAAATAGCTATCCATTCGTTTTAATGAGGGAAACTCAGTAAATAAGTCCTGAAGGCTGGTTAGTCGCCACCTTTGACTTTCGCGTTATGAACAGTGTATGTCTTCTATAAGGCTGCGAGTTCATGTCCACAACTAGTGACAGACCCCAATCAAATTATTGACATATACGGAATGTAGACAACAACTCTTAGATCCAAGTATTCAAATAAGGTAAGTGTGCCGTCTCAGCAACAATATTTTGAAAGCTAATATTTATGGAACTTATACGTTGCACAATGAGAATGCATATACGGCTAATATGAACCAAAGCTTAGGTTTGACTTGGGTCACGGATGAAGAAGTCTAGGAAAATCTTACATGTAACCTCCTAGATGAATTGCATCTTCAAATGCGATCTCCGGTTGTCTAGTTAATATTTTCAAGTCGAAATTCCTAAAATTTTGATATCCTTTGTCATGATATTCAACTAGTTTCTTAAATTAAACATTGTATACATCATCTCACGTTACTAATGCGAGTTTTAGCACAACATCTATCTTCAGTTGAAATCATTGAAAGCAGCATAGCCTTAACGCGGCTGTTGATTTAATGCGGCTTCGAGACATTGTATAATTGTCGACCTGTGCAAGATTACTGGATGAAAGGAGTAGCACTCCATATGTCTGTTGTATAGCTACTTCCAATATATTATATTAGAGTGCACTTTTTGAACACAAAAATTAGATCACCCATCAAATCTGAGATTACGTGACGTGGCTCAGAACGAAAATTGCCAAAGACGTGGAACAATTCCAAAAGAAGTATGAAATGGGTTTCCTGAACGTGTGAGTGAAGAAAATGGTCGACCAAACTGGAGCAAGGGCGATGATATCAAACGCACGAACAAGACAATAAGATAAAATAGTTTAATAATATAATAAACGGTAGTCAACTTAAATTATGTGACGCTTCTAAACAATGGCTCTCTGAGGTTATCTGGTGTTTATCCCAGAACTCTCGTGCGTAGTGCGGGTGCTCAACGTTACAGCGATGCGCGAACCCAAAGGCAAATACGCGTATGAATTCACCTCATATATGATGAAATTGTTGCACACGGAGTGGCCCAAAAAAGCTGTGTAGATTTCGCATACTTGTGGTTGAAAAATATATACTATGTTTATGTAGGTAAAGCTAACGTACACAAGCAATACTTGCAACCTAACAAATATTCCTTACAGTTTCTAAGGTTGAGTGTACCAGATTTTAATTACTTTCTCGAATAGGTCAGACTAACTGTCCTAGGCTCTGTTGCAGTTGTGGTTGTCAGACAAGAGTCATGCCCGAGGAATTTTTTTCGCAACAATGCAGCCGTCTCGTTAACCGTGTGGTATGTGACATCACTTGAGTCCAGATATCATTAACTTTGATTTCCGCGTTGCGATAAAAAAACGTTTTGACGCATACCAGTTATTTTAAAACACAATATTTGCTCACATCTCCGGTGTTATCTCATTTTACAAGCTATTAAGTATTCAGGTTAAATTAGATATGTCAATATTTAATGAATAAGCTTGGAGCGCCGTTTAATAATGAAACGCACTTCTTCTGTGGCACGTGTAGGGCACCCACTTGAACATTTTGTGTCATTTAAAAAGAAGCCTCGATCTCAACTCATCGTTAACTTCATTAGATGTTGCCTCTAGTTTTACTATGAAACCTGTTCTTTAATTGCGCCTCTGAGCAGTGTCTGATCCCCTTTGTCAGTTCGAATTTTGTGAACTATTCGCCATACAGCAGGTGTTCATTATCTCTGAATATCTCAAGACGCACCGGCGCATTGGACCTATGCCTATTCCCTGTCATGCCTAGCTGCAGCTGAGGCTTTGTAATGCATCCTTGTTTATAGTCTCATTCTCTCCACATCAGAAAATAAGATGGTTTTGCATGTCAAGTTTGTCGTCGTAAACTACAACGTCTGTCTCCTACGATGTTTGATTAGCTCCGGACGAGTTCTGTAAAGTTTATTTGTCAAATGGCCGTGGCAAGGTGAATGCATAATTATGAGTGGACGCAGATTGCCCTGATTTTATTTTAAATTGTTTATTTACGTTTTCCATAAAACAAAAATATGACATGCATTTTCAAGGCTACTCCCGCGACAAGCATTGTATAAGACGTCAGGATATAAAAAGGCTTTATCTAAGGCCATCAAACTTCGATTGGGTCAAAGCTTTGATCATCCCAATGTACGTTTTGCATCAATCCTGTCGTGTGATTATTTAAGCATAACGCTTCTTCGTAAATAGGTTTTACTTTGAGAACTAAGATGAGTACATTGCGCAGTTGCAATTTCACTATACATCAATAGCTACCGTTAGAAGAAATATTAAACGTCGAAGGCCATTATCAAAGCTGAAGTGAAATCTCAATTTAACTGTTATTTTGTAATCTAATACCGGACCACCGAAGGGGAGGTTACAATTACACTTTGCCATACATATAACTCAACTGATCTGTTGTCTACTGCCATTGCGATTAAAAACGTCTGCCTGCAATTACGAAAACCTACTTGACGGCTGTCATAAAAGAAACTAGTTGTGAAAATTCGACTGGCTTGCTTATTTTTTGTAGGGGAAAATTCTTTCTCTCTCTCTCTCTCTAGTTAGAACCAAGAATCAATCGATCGAGAGCTGTACAGATAGGCTGCATGTACACTTGTGTCAGTTGTATATTATTATACGAACGTCAAACGAGTTTGCTTTGCATTTTAGGCACAGGCTATGGAATACATTGCGTCTTCAAGCCTTGACACGTTGAAGCAAGGCGTGCCTCGGCAATGTGGGCTAGAATTCGCTGTTCTCAGTTGCCAGTGACTGCAAAAGTTCAGATTCGGCTTTCGGCGTGCTCAATAGTGTTGGACATCCTTTTGTTTTAAAATACACTCTTCTCAGAAAAGGATTAATTACTGGCAGTGCATAGAGACAAAATAAGCTTGGATAATGCTGACTGTGAAACCAAAGTGCCTTCTGTTTCACTATTAATAAATAGATTGCTGAATTATAATGGTTTCGTTGTCCTTAACCCAGTATATATAGTGGGTCATATAAAAAAATCGACCATTCGCAATAAAAAATATAAACAAAAGGGTCGACGATAGGGCACACAGATTAATTCTTAAATTTCCAAATTTCTAAACAAAAGATTGTAAAGCTAACCTAAAATAACATACGCGTTACATCATTCGCTTTCCGAGAAGCCTCAGACAGTTCAAGTCCATAGAAATACTGCTCTTTCATATTAGTTTAACCAAAACTTGTTGCAATAGTTTTTTTTGGAAATGTGTTTTGAAGATAATTTCGTACATTTTTTGTAAATATTTTACCAGCTTTCTCTTAATGAATGATGTAACTCCATAAAAAGCTAAAAAGAAAGCGAGCAGTTAAGACAGTGGAATGCTAGTGAAGAAAACGGCTTGTTATTGAGGTGGAAATGGCTTCAAACCTGCATGATGAATATGATTCTTCGAGGTTATTGTCAGCGAAGTTCATCAGCGGTCGTACCATGAAAATGTACTGACTTTTGCACAAAACTTAGTGCACGTTATCAAAGTGCCACGATTCAAAGCTATATAGGAAGAACTACAAACTTCACGCCTAGCAAGACTCTAAAAAACAGGCCTTTTTTTGAGATTGCGGGAAAAAATGTGGTACAACTGTTTGCTAAATTTAAAAATTGACAATTACTCAAGTTTCATTCCTTTTATTTATGAGTGTTTTCGTTATGTTTTGGGTCTATGTGAAATGGCGGTGGTTGACAGAAGGTCGTGGGCATCGCCGCATGTTAACAATAGGGTTGGCTCAGGCTTATCTTTTTTTAAATACAAATTGACTGTCTTCAAAGTGAAAAATATGCTTTCGTCATCAGTAGAACGTGCAAATACGATGTTCTATTAGTGCCTGTTGAGCCCTTGATTTTTCAACCTTATAGAATGCTAAACCATAGCTTCTCCGAAAATGAGCCTTTAGCACATGTGTATATATATATATATATATAGTCACAAGTCCAATTAGAAATTCAAGGTGAGGTATAGTATATGAAATGTAAAAATGTAGAAATCCTTGTTGTGCACCATGTGAAACATGAACAAGATGGTCCGTATAGGTACATTGTTCAAGCGATTCGCAGCAAGGCGCGAATAAATCATAAGGTGGTTATAAAGTACAGGTTGCAAAATTCAACGAGTACCAGCTTTTTAGTTCCATTTGAGCACACCCGTTTCTAAAGGAAGCTGCCATGATTAACCAAAGCTCTTCCACTAAAAGACAAAGATATTAGTATCCCTGAGCTTATTAATAACAATTATCTCATTATTGTCTGTTTTACTCTTTTATTGCTCTATTATTAATTGATTATTTACATTTGTATTGATTGTATAGAACAAGGAGGTTATGGTTGATTTCTGAAATAAAACTCATTCGTAAGATCAGAATAATGGAATCATTTGTCATGTCGGAGGTCGTTGAAACCGTGGTTTCAACGTGGAATAGAAATTCGTGGTTGTGCACGAATTTCTATTCCTTAGGTCAGCAAATCTACTGAGGTGCATATCCGCCAGAGGCAAAACATCAAATGTATAATCTGAACATCAAGAATCCTAGACGTGAAAGAGATAATAATATATACATAAATGGCTAAAGATTTCGGTCAGATCCTCCAGAGAATAATACCTAAAAAAATCAATTTTTGCAAATGTGATCGAATAAAATCTTTTAAGACACTATTAGGTGGACCGAAATCTAAACTGGTTGAACTCCACGGAATAGATTCTTTGCAAATGTTTAACCTATACGTCTCAATACGTCCACGGCTCGCACAAGCTGACACATGTTTTACAAAAGCAGGCTACAAGATGCATTGGCCACTCAATCAACTGACCAGGAATTAATGATTGATTGCTCTGGTCCAACTAACGAGCTCCGTTTTATTACGCCTTCAGCCAACGGATCAAAGAAAATTATTTCAATGAGTCTGCAGCACTTGGAAGTGATGATATCCCCGTCTGGCTGATCCAACCAAATGTTCGTTTCTTTGCATGCCCGATTAAACGACTTCCTCTGATGGGTAATCTTTGATGAAATATTCTAGTATAGTTTAACTAACTTTAGCAAACGAGCTTTTATGTTAAAGGCCACCAGACTTTATGCGTTGTTTGTGGTATTCATATGCGGTTGGTTTGAGAGTTCCGTCCTGATTAACGCAGATTTTTAGATGACAACGTGGAATTTTATCCAATTGCTTTTTTCGGCAGTACAAGCTTCGACGCAGAAAGTTCGAACTAATTTGGTCGCTCGAACAGCACTATATCACTAAAAACCTGTGCGAAAATCACTTACCTGGGCTTCATGCAACCCGCAATAGGCATGCTACAGCGATTAAGAGCGGTAGTCGTGTTAGCGAACTCGGTAATTTCGTAGGCTCATGAAGGTAAAAAAGCACAATTTTGCGACAATTTTTTCGATCAGCGTATATGCGTACCTTAACGATTGTTTTGCAAATATATATATACATATATAGTGTGTAATTTTTTCACCTTAACTCGTAAGATGCAAGGAGGCTACTGAGTACAAGGGGCACTATATACTTAGTCAAGCTTCAAATCAGAAATGGTACTTGATAATGAATATCAAGTTCACACATGTTACTACTGTGTGTGTATACATATGCAACGATGCACCTACAATCTGCTTTGTTTTGCCTTAGTATTGCGTTAGGTTCCCTAGACATGTTATCCCCCAATCACGAAAAAATAGCCTTTTGCGTGTTCACTAGGCGTTACCGTACGCACAGTGCAGCGTCATTGTCGGTAATATCTGTCGCTCAACAGAATAACGGGGGTTGTCCTTCCAGCCTCTGATCACGTTGCTACTTCTCTTGAGATTTGTCACTTCGGTTTCAGAGGATGGCATATTTGCACGTCGCAGCGATGCGGCAGAGCGAAAAATGGATCTGTTTTTGCCTCGAAGTCAGTCGGCCGACAGCAACTTTTTCCCTGTCAGAGTGTGTCCACACATTTCGCGATGGCCAGGCTGCCATAGCAGTAAAGTAGGTCCCCATCTGGCCCTGCAACGAGCACGGGTAGTGCTTAACATCTCATTTCCCCATGGGACCACTTTTCTTTAACAACTAGGTGCTCGAACGCGCTACGCCGTACGACTACGAAGATAGTGCTGTACGTTCCAGCATGATTGGTCGTATTAATTGTTGTCCATAACTATGGCGAGGATTAGGTGTATATTTAGTATCAATTACCTCAAGTACTATTTACACTGTTGCAATGTGGCTTGCGCACGCAAATAGTGTGGAACGACATGAGCGTTTGCGTTAAAATCTCTTTCTCCGTCGAGGGCTGACCATAAGTCAAAATTTGACGTCTATGGTACCGCTTGTTGTATTACTCTGTAAGACAGACCCCATAAATATAAATGTTCAACGGCGGGGATCGAACCCACGCACCTACTTGCTTCTTTTTGTTTCAAGGCGCACGCGAATGAATTAAGCCACCGTAGACTGTTACGGGTAGCTTTACTTGCACACTCTCATGTTTGCTGTTAGCTTCTTTTGTAGACATTTGGTAAGACCATGAAAATATGCATTCTTTCCCTTCACTCATGTTATTCTTGCTCATGCAAGGCAACGAAAACTACCGTTAAAAAATATACCTCCTTGCATTTCCTCAGTGAAGGAGGGCCTGGTAGGAGGAAGGCCATAAGAAAAAGTTGTCCATGTTCGTCCTTCGGTGTCCTAACCTAATCATCCCTTCTGTCGGTTTTCATTTTTTGCAGTCACATGAACATCCTCATATGAAAAAAATCGGTCCCACAGGAATGCTACAGCGGATTATTAGGAAATACCCACACAAACGTCTTCGCTGTAGATCACAAACGGTAGCAAGCCCTAGCGTAGCCGCAACCTTTGGCAACTTGCTGCCATGCGGCCTCCTCGACTTTGTTGTTCTTATGCTTAATACTCACTTTAAGTAGATTACAAAATGCGTGTCGTCTGTGAGCTCTTCCACATGCGAACCACAGCGAGCCTGCTTCATGCCTGGGGGCAGCTCTAGCTAACGGTCTCTACATTTTTTTTTTATACGGTTGGAGCCAAATCTGTTCTGTCCGTATCGACAATTAACTTCGCATGTTAACCGACGCGAAACCGGAATCGAGAAGGTTTGCCATTGTGCGTAGCTGTGATGTCGAAATAATTTAAAGTAAACAACAAATAAGAGGATGGCGCTACACCTGGGTCAATAAAGCTTATTGCTTTTTTTGCTAGTCTAGCACTAGTCACTCGCGTTACTTTGAGCACAGCAAGAAAAAATGGAACCAAAGCAGGCTGTTGTTCTAGACATAAGCTAAAATGGTTATCCATGCCCTTGAGCCCTTGAATTGGTAGTCAAGCGCGAAGCTACTTGATGTAGCAACAGCCCATACATCCATTGCATTATGCGCCACTAATAGTATTCAAATAATCAATGTACAAAAATACCTTTGCTTTAAGCTAGAAACTGCTTTTTGCAATACTTAAGCAGACTATTGCTTAGTTCCATTTGTTTGAGTTGATGTTTTTCACTTAACCGTATTCGAAAAATTGTTAGGACCTTCAATTAAACATACGTTAGATTCAACTCTTGCGGATAGTTAACCAGATCGATAAGATTGTCAAATGTTCACGAAATCTTAGAGAATTAGTATTAGCATTAAGTGACTCTCATGTCTAACTTGCCTGTCTAAGAATGAGCCTGTAATAAAGCCCGTTGCTATCCATTGGCAGACAAACACGTGGATTAATACATCTTCGTCTACCCCGTGAATATAAATCAACTGTAGATCGCCAAGACCAGTCGAATCAAGTCATCATCACATTAGTGCATTTGCTATTTATGTGGTATTTTCGGCTTGTTTGGTCGGGAAGCCTTACTTATAAGGATAGGGTCCATCAACTAGTGCTGGCGTCGGAACCGTGGGGCTGCCCATGATGGCCTCACGCGTCACTGTGAGACTGGGTGAGTGTGGTTGTTAAGAATGTCTGGCTGACCCTTTCTTGCCATTAGAACGGCCGTCGGATAAAGCTACACAGCAACAGAGCTGGCTTTCGTATAAATATATCGTTATCCACATGCATTGTGTACTGCATGATCTATCAGAGTAGAGTTGCCCAAAGGTTTCTAAAAGTAATGTTGTGAGCGCATTTTTATATGTAAGCTTACGTATTTGAAATGTTTGCGTAGAGTCTCTTTTATTGCTCAATGTTTATAGCGAAGGAATGGCAGATCAGTGGTACTAGCTTTAATAGTGCATTATGCATTATAACATAATATTTTTAAAAACCTTATTAATTTTTAAGCAAAATTGCAATACACGGACCACACGATACGTCAACGTATTGTACTTAAGGTAAATTATTAATTTATTCTCTCTAAATTATTAACTCATTCACATCCGGTTCCTTGTGACAAAGGCATCCTTACCATCCGGCTTGCTAAAGGATGTGCCGTATATGACAGGCCAAATGGTCATAAAGCCGGACAACTGTTATAATCTTTCAACACCAAATACGAGAGGCAGTGGACGGCTCATGCGAGGAATCGGCCACCATCAATTGTGTAATGATATGCAAGCAAGCACCGTTCGAGTTGTCTTAAGTGGAATTACTCTGCCTAAGTTCACAACAGCGGTAATATGTACGTATAGCAAACAGCTGTGCATGGCGAAGTATGCATAGTTGGCTGGACCCTAATGCCGTTCAACAAGCAACAAAGGACGTTAGTAGCACCGTCAGAATACAGCTCGAGCGATTTTGTACACACGCAATTTAAGCGCACACGCAATGTGGGTGAGTAATAATATGCACGCTAGTTCCAGCCTCATAAGATGTCTTCACGATTGCCATACAGATCAGGGACTGTTTACACGAAAAGGAGACAGAGATCGGGCTTGTTTGCACTTATAAATGCTGCTTTAGCGTATGAGTTTGCTTGTACACTTTTGCATTGAATATGTTTTCGAGTGTTATACTGGCATTGTCATAACAATATGTATTGCTGTGTAACACTGAGTTAATACATTCACTAGCTGTTTTTCGACACGCGCGTTTGGTATTCAGGTCGTGCTGCTTCAGAAATCCCTCTGAAACCTTCTGGTCGCTTGATGCCAACACTGATCATCGACAAGAAGTGCGCAAACGTGACGACGCCACATTTTAAAAGTAGGTTGCTGCTTTTGTTTTGAATCGGTCCCTTGGTTCTACTTTCCGAGAACCTAAGTCGAAATTCTGTCATTTCAGGCCCTCGTGCGACGTCATATATGCAAAAAGTTACGTAAATAGAGACGTTATAGTGCTGATGCTACTAACATAGCGCCGTTATTATTGGCGGGTTTTTACGGATAAGCGGGCAACTTTCAAGTGCGCGTACACGTTCACTTTTATAAAATATACATACAGCGATGAATATAATGTCGCATCGAGTAAATGAAAGTCGAATAAGCTTGCGACCGTCGTGGTTGTGAGCTTTCAATTTGGAGAGGAAGTTGTTTACTCTATTGCAATGTTGTGATGGTTGTACTTTCAGTCGTCTCTTGTTTAGGTGTTCAGACATATGCCGGTGCTTTGTTTGAACGTACTGTGTTATCTACCCAAGTATCTTTAGAAGGTAAGTATATTTATGTTTGTAAAAAAAGAAATAATAATCTAAATGAGCTGCGTAGTGTCAAAAAATTAGTCATCGTCTATAAAATTCACTTTATATTATTATACCTATACATTATTCTGGTTATTTATATATCCCTTTTCTTTAATAATAATATTAGTAAAAATAATAATAAAAGATTCACGAATAAAGGGGACGCAGCCATATCATCACCCAAGGACATTACTAAACGAAATGTTTACTTTCTGTTTCTGCTGTGTCGTCTAGTCTTAAATAGGAAAGCCTTATTTGAACGTTAAGTTTTAAGACTATCGTGAGCAAAGAGCCTTATTGGCACCTAATTGTCAAATTTTAGTTATATGCCTCCGGCTGAGCCCCTCGTAAGCCATCCGAAAAAAGTTAAGCACAAGCAATACAAAAGCAGTTTCCCCGAGATAGCAAGATTATGGTAAAACGCAAGTGTTACAGTATATATAGGTATATATGACTAACTGAGGACAGACCAGTAGTTTTCGATGGGCGTCCCGGAATACATTGTCTGACAACTCAGTTCCATTGATAGATATCGCTTGCTTACTTGCTACCTGCGCAGTGGTAGGGGTACAATGGTAGAGACTCTGTTTCCTATTGGTATAACAATGATAGCTGTACTGATCATGGAGTGGATCTTGATAATCTTTCTGCTAGCGTGATGAAATCAAGCAAAGGCCAACGGTGTAGCGGAACGCCAACCGAGAAGCGACTACGTCGCCCCATTGGCGGCCTCCGGTCCTGTCAACTACTCCATTCAGCCCCGCCTATCAATGGGACACGGGTATGGTGTGCTTCGGCTACGATATGGACTTGCAGGCCCTCTCGCCCTTTACGATCCGCTAACCCCCAACGTCACTATTCAGCTTTCCTAAGCCAAACTATGCTCAACTCCCCTCCACGTTACCTCATGCTAGAACCGCAAACACCAGTTGGGGCCGAGGGGCGTGGTAATGAGGCATTATTGACACAGTTCCTTTGCCAAACGAGGAACCCCTTCACCTGTCGTGTCTTACCCCATTGGCAAGCTACCTCTGTCCTTCACCGGGCCAGTTGGCAGAACTCGAGGTGCTGGTATAGCTATCCGCCCTTATTCTGGTCATCTACCCTGCTC
Source organism: Tropilaelaps mercedesae (assembly GCA_002081605.1). Taxonomy (NCBI): domain Eukaryota; kingdom Metazoa; phylum Arthropoda; class Arachnida; order Mesostigmata; family Laelapidae; genus Tropilaelaps; species Tropilaelaps mercedesae. The sequence goes on along the minus strand of MNPL01000647.1, from coordinate 15,941 downwards.
CTGCATGTGTCCAGTCTGAGAAGTACGCCGTTCTTTCCCACAGATACCATCCATATCACCACAGTCAGCAATGGCGATTATAGGCGGAGCATCGATCTACATAGAAGGAACGTGCAAGGAGTTGTACATGCTACTGGTTTGTAAAGAATCACCTGCCGGAGCAGAACATAGTTCAGTTCATAATGGAAGCCGTGAAGTTCTGAGAGATTGCGAGTCCTAGCCCCACTAAGGGCTAGAAAAAGAAAGTCTGAGGGAGAATAGCAAAGGCTTTAAAGGGTCTTCTAAAAGGGGAATTGTGCCTTGCAGTCTAACTAGTCAATGGCAGATGTTACATTATGCCTGAACCCCAGACAGCAAAGACCCCCGCAGATAACACCGAAGTGTTACTGACTCTGGGGAGCCGAAGAGTAGATCTAGAGCGATAGAGTAAATCAAGTTTGGCGATACATGGACCCGATGCTCAGAGGGCAACTTCATGTGCCGCGCTTACAATTCGCAAAATTCAGACCAGTTTGGACACCAGGGGTCAACTGCGAGGTTCTATGCTAACGTCGTATATTTTCGTGCAGATAATTAAAGAGACGCACAGGAGCGAAGTTTTCCATTCATCATAAGTTGAGCATATGGCTCAGCCCAATTCCCTCTACAAGTATATTAACACAATATATTCGTACGGTCTACTTAAATTGCGTGCAACGTATATAGTACGTATATGTAGCATGGGTTATTCTAAATGAAAATGTCACTTCGTCTGTCACTTATGTATCCTTTGTTAGAGCGGGTGTGTCACAAGCCATATAAACGAACAGGCTTCATTATACCCTTTTTCAAGGTTTCAATTTTGCTTAAATGGCTTAGTTAGCAAATGTGTTGCATCAGTGAAGCCGTTTTGCTGTTGTTTCATACTGCAAGATACACGATCACAGCTGCTTCCTCGATACAGCAGAGCGTCTCGGCCTGTGTGGATGCGTGTGTGCTCGCCTAAAAAGCTGCGACAGAAGAGCTAACGAGTGCTGTACACAGTCCAGTGAAATACACTGCGAACAATTTATTTATTTTAAAAGTGACTTACGCTGGGCTACGAAAAGTCGAAATAACTACAGTAAGCTCTTGGTAGCCCAAGAACTGCTTCACAGAGTGGCTGTCGTTTATAACTATCTACCATTTGTCTTAATAACGTACACGCGATCAAAGTTGGAACAAACAGCTGAATATTGGTGTCTTGTCCTTTTCATAAGTGCAATTACCAGAAAGACAAGAATAGCCTTATCTTGTCGTTTTGTTGTCAGGTTATGATTAATGTGGGCAGGTTGATCCACGTCGCAGTGCGAAAGTAAACAATTGTTGTGACTTATCTCGAATGCGATTACTTTGATCACGAACACCGAGCTTTACTCCAGCAAATAGCGCGTGTACTTGAAAAGATCCTGTCCAAAACTATTGCGTAATTTGTAAGAAGCACAATAGCTCAGTATGTCGAAATTCTAAACTTCTTTTTGGCGTTGTTTCTTTCGAGAAACGATTCGCCTACGGTGTCTACTGTTAGACGAATGTTAATTGCCAATCATGAGAAGGTATGTGGCATAATGAAATAAACTAGATGGCGCTAACTTTAGAACAAAGCCTAGAGTACAAACAGCAATCCACCTTGTATACTCTCTGCGGGGTTTTAGCTGGTGAGCCGGCTTTCCTCTGCGTGATGAATTTCCATCCGTTTAAAAGTACCCTTGACAGTAGATCACTGCTACTTGATGCTGTCTCAAATCATTGTTCATCTTATTGTCAGAAACTGGCCTAATCTTTGTCGATTAGCGCAAACTGCCTGTTCGGTTATTAGAGTCAAGTATTATATTGGATGGGCTTTCTTTTGGGCCAAAAGTAGAATATATTGTGCCGATATGTATATGCTGATATGATAATAATGTGTCAATTCCATGTAGTTATATTCAATTACATACAGTTATATGCAAACAGAGAGGGTTAAGTAAACTCGAATCTACACCGGTGTTTTTCTAACCTTGGTGGACGGCTCCGTCGATGAATACCTCTGGGTCCGATTTTTGCAGATCTCGCACGAAAGCCTCGTCATGTTCTTTAGCCGGCTTGCTTGTACTCACAAGCATACCCCCAAGCATCGGCGATGGCGTTCGCCGGTGATTTAGTAAATCCGCACTGATGTTCAAGGGATTGTCTTTGACCCTAATGTCTTTCAGTGGAGGCTGCATAATGAAGCTTGAATGCTCAACTCCTGTGACTAGATCATCCTGTGCAGGAACTTCCTTCACCTTTTTGCGGCCCGGTGTACGATTTCGTTTTCTTTTTGCAGTCATTCCTCTATCAAGCATTTTGAACTGTCCAGTTAGACCACGTTGGCGAAGCAAGGAGCAAACAAGCGGAACTGAATTATCCAAAAAGATCGCCAAGAGGAGCAATTGAGGAAAGAAACAGTCGCACGGATTGATCGTGCTCAAATATTCTATATAACGATTTCTTGAAGAGTTGGTGTCCTACAAGTAGAGTCTCGAAAGGGTTGTTGAAGTGTCGAAAATAGACATAGCAAGTTGCCCCATTGATTGGCTGTTGACACAGAGGAGCGAGAAGCAGAATTGTCTGACAGTTTTATAAGCGAATTTTCTGGTTGGCAGTTGACCGTATATTCACCCAACTGGAGCCGCTTTTCCGTCAGGCTCCACAACCGAGCGACGGTAACACTCATAGAACTCAATGCGGACAAGAGTCAAATTTCACTATCGAGACCAGAAGATTACGTAGTTAATCCGTTCAGTTCATAATTGAGATGAACGACAGACAGCGCTCACGAAATTAGGAATCCACTCTGGAATAGTCACGTTCATCAGGTTAGTTATGCACCAGAAGGCAGTCAATGTAGATGTTTGCGGCGTCAGAACTGACCTACACTGGCACACATACAGGGCCATACACTGGCATCAGTCACAGACGGGAAGGTCGTCGAAGAGGCTTTTTTGTTTAGGAACCTTACAATGGCTTTCTCTTCTTAAGAGCATTGCTGTCACAGTTTCGATTTCCTAAACGAAATACACACATTTCCTTTACGTAGCACCGTGGTGTCTAGGTCAAGCCTTGCAAACAACAGCCCCCCAACTTAGAAGAAATGATTTCCCAAGCTGGAATACCGCACCAGCATGTGAAGGAATAATACAACTCGTGATTGCCGGTAAGAGGAAAGAGAGTCGAAGAGGCCAATTATAGTCAAAACTCTATACCCCGATTCGTGTTGTCCACTTGATCGTTACCGAACTCCGGACCCCCGTAACTTGTGTTCAAAAATTGAATTCAGTACAAAAAATTTCAGAAAGCGAGGGCATAGATATTTCTGCACACCGCTGTGCATAAGGGATCGAGTGACACAGGAAACAACTTGGCTAGGCGGTCGGTTCCCCACCTGCAATGGAATAAATGTTCCCGCAAGCGTCCCTGCATTGGCAAAGCCTTTTAGAGTCTCCAAGGAGCACCACTCGGCTGGAACGCAGACTCGCCTCGATGGAAGGCAAGCTTGGAGCACATGGCTTACAGGGAAGTTTACTCAGGCCTTCTTGGAGTCCGCGCCCGACCTGGAAAGGGAAATCAGACGAGAAGAAGGGCGTAGGAAAGGGTATGTGACGGAGGCCTTTAGTCTTGAGTCGGCGTTGAGTCCACCAGCAAAATTTTGAATGAACAATGTCATTTAGGTAAACGGAAGAAAGGTTTCATTCGCTGAAGTCAGAGCATGCTAAAGTCATTTCTTAACAATATCTTAGAAATTTTTTTATTTTCATTTGTAAGAAGTCAGCGAAACTACCACCCAACGACATTGATTGGTTTTTGAAATTTACTTTCACCGTTTGATTACCGATGAGTTACGTCGCCTATTGCGGAAAGAATATTGACGCGGCTTGGCTGGATAGAGTTTGCACCAGTAGTTAGAATTTTTACACTTATGATTGCTGATACAGTAAGGCCAATGTTTCTCATGAACAACAGTCGTGTTAAGAGAGCTATCTTCGTTGACTGATTTTAAAGTAACCTGAGCGTAATTGAGCTCGAGAAATTCCATGCTTTTTCGTATAGTTAGTACTACTTGCCGCCCAATATAGAAGCCTTTAAAGAGCAACGGTCCAGTAGATACGTAGGGTTTTTATAAGACCGGTATTAGCTCCTTAGACTACAAAAGGTGCCTAGCTCGGTGGCTTGGTGCATTAACGTACGCCTTCCGGCAAGAGGAGACGCGTAGGTGCACGAATTTGATTCTCTCGGTTGCACATTTACATTTACGGGATCCGTCTTACGAAATAATGCAAAAAGTGCTACCGTGGACGGTAAATGTTGGTTGATGGTTAGCTCTAAAAATACAGACTACAAAGGGTGTCGAGCTCGGTGGCTTGTTGCATTCACTTGCGCATTGAGACAAGAGGAAACATATAGATGCACGGGTTCGATCCCCGCCGTTGCACATTTATGGGATCGATCTTACGAAGTCACCCAAAAAACGCCACCGTCAACGTTAAGTGTTAACTGATATTTAGCCCTACAAATATAAGATACAGACAATACTCTAGTATCATCTCTCGATTTCCGAGCAGCCACCAAGCGTAGCTTCTTAATATTCTATGTCTTCCTTAGAGACACGTTGGTAGACAGAACTTATTGGCAACGTTATGCACGAGGATCCTGCATTTCAAATTTCTTGCCGTTAGTTAAAATAAATTGTCTAGAAATGCCAAATGCCGCACCGAACCCACTGCAATTCGCACAAGTATTTCTTCATCAACGCTCCGGCAAAAATAAAACTTCGATACCTGTACACTAAGTACTTGATTTTGCTACTGGAGGACCCGTTCTAAAATTTTAACGCGATATTTATTACTTAACGGTTAATCAAAGAATTGATCAAATATACCTTCATTAGAGTTAAGGGTGATACGTATAAAGTTATACATTAGTATTATATCAACAATCACCATCATCAGAACGATTATTATCCTTGACTGTTTTGCTTCACGCTTAGAGTTTGCATCTCAGAGCAACGAATCCATTATTATACATAATAGATACTATAGCCCTTTATCGGTTGTAGCTCCTTCTATACATCGTATCGTGCCGTTCGCGCACCAGGTGTGATATTCCTTGTCTTTATATGCTTTGTTGGTATCATGCAATGAATTGTGTCAATTACCAAGGAATTTCGGTGGTTGCACATTGAATTGTAGCGTCTTGCAGGCCCCAAGGCATTTCGTGTTCGCCGTTTGATCACGACGACAAATTTAAGTGGAAAGCAGCCACGATCCTCACAATTTACGCATGGCTCGCGTAACTAAGATTACCAGGGCTAATGTAACGAAAGCTGACCGCCTATAGTACATCTACTGATGAAAACTAATATAGGGTGTTTTATATAGAGTGGTGGTCGCGTATACTTTATTCAGTCCTGAGGAGAACTCGTCCTTAGAGACTGCGACTGAAACGGTCGAGAATGGTGCGACCTTCAACACGATGCTGTAGTGCTCAAATAGTGTGATAGTAAATTTGGCCGCATGGAAACAAAGAGCAACTTCTCCATCTTTGTTTTGAAAGCATAAAAGTGGCTGAAGCCTCTTTTAGGGAGATGCTAAAAATCCTTCTCTAGCCTAATCTAATAACATACTGAGACGATTCGTAGCATACGAATTCTAATCGGATTAGCCTGGATTCGATCAACAGATCTAAGTATCTTGACCAGTCGGCTTCCACCGTTACATTAAATTGTCCTCGATGGCAGCGGAGTATGCATCCGAAGTACCATACGTATACATGCATTATTGTCATCCATAAGTTGTAGGTATGTAATATAGGGATGCTTTCGTTAAATTGGCATTTATTGAAAAAAGTCGTTTCGCTTTCTCTCTTTTGGATCTCTTTGACTTATTAAATCTGAGCAAAAACTTTTACTGAAGGAATTTCTTAAAGCTTTGGTCGTCTCGTTTAGTATGCTTTCCTAACGGGTGTGGTATATTTTTTTTATAACAATGATACTATACTAAACTTTAAAGTGAAAAAAATGATCAAGTATTGATATTTTGTTCTATCAGTTCATTAATAAGATCAATCGATTATGCGGTCGCTCCCTACCACTCGCTTGATGGGTTCCTTATTGCTCGAATGTTAGGTTTTCCGACAATGTTGTTGGCCTCTTGCCGACGCCTCAACACTTTTTCAAATGATCCGGTCTATCAGAGTTTATATACAGTGAGTTTGTATATAGGATGTCTCTAAAGGGTTTGCCTGGAGGCACTCCTCTAAAAATTGGTGGGGTAGAACCATGGCAAGGATCTACTGGATCGTCGAATCTTTCGAACACAAACGCGTACGATGCAAACGAAAACTCTTGCAAGAGAAGATGTGTTTCCATCGACCGCTGAGAGCCTTGTGTGTAAGTATTTTTCCGCATAAAAATATAGATATGCCTTTATTTAGAGCACTCTATGGCGCAAGACTAATGTGTACTATATAGAACGAGTAGTTAATTTAGTACAATGTAGGTCAGGTTTCAAGTTCCGAGTAAGTTGTGACCCCAAGCACTACCTTTCCGGTCTACATGTATATATTGTATTTATCTTGTTACTCAGCTAAGTATTTCTATAGTACTTAACGCTTTATTTTAAATGAGATGGGTTTCGACCTCAAATATTACATAGTTAATCAGAAATTGGTATAGCTATATAGTTTCTAAGCAATAAATTTGAAAAAGGCCGAACCATACTGTCTTAGTACAGTCCCACCACTGGGCGTTTGTAAAACAGGAATTCAAGGCTTATTTTTAATAAAAGACCCTTGAACGCGTATATGAGTTTCACTGTAACAATGCAATCTATTAGTTGACTTGTTTAATCAAGGGTCTATTTTGTTATTCTTTGAGAATAGCCGATAGAAAATACGGAATGAAATGTTTATTAGTAATTTCTCTATGACGAGCGACTATTCCTAAAATGTTGAACCATTCTTTCCAAAATGCCGTTTCGACTAAGCCAAATTTATTTTTTTGTGTATTATCTGAGAAACTTCGTGAGACAATTTTGTTCTGTAACGTTGCAGTAATAATGGTTTAACACGAGTCTCCTAAGTCAGGAAAAACAGAAATGATTTCTCTTTAAACCCTTTAAAAAAATAACTCTTCGATTCCGCTTTCTTATGATGCGAATACTGTGTGATAAATAACTTATTGTACAACCTTTTAGCAAAAGAACCTGTTTCTCGAAATCCACAATCGCACTGGAAATTCTTCGTTACTAAAATTTTGGATTCGTGGTTGATTGATCAGTTATCAATTTTATTGACAAATCTGCAAGCCGATTTGATTTTTATCCGGGAAGCTCTAATTATATTGTCTATGGTTGAAAATTCTGTCCATGCTTTCCACCTCGCCAATTTATCTGGCTCACCTGACTGAGAAACATTCGTGTGCTTATACAAAGTCAGCTACTTAATCATTGTCATCACCATTCCGGAGTTTCTTAATGCTTTTAAAATTCTTCCCTAGTCCCATAGTTAAGTAAACAAAAACAAATAATGATACTAAAAAACCGTAATACAATTTGATTGTAACGCATGTTTCAAAATTACTCTAAAATCTGTATTTGAAGTTACTTTTTTTTATTGGCGACAAGACTATTTAGACAGACAAGTTGGGAGCTTGTTTTAGATGAATATCACTGTGTGTACAGTTATTACAAAGATTTCTCAAGGTCTGATACGTAAGATACACTATTGTTTATGGGACATAAAATTGTATAATTTTTAGCTCTGTTCCCGCTCCATGTTTCAACATCAGTTCATTACCGCTCAGCAATGTACTAGACGTTTTTATCTTTCCTTGCGACCAGTCTGGTAGCTTCGTTTGGCTTCCCCGTGTGCCTTAGAGAGCGTCGTACAGTTTGAAACGATAAAAGAAGTTCCGCGCATATGCGAAGTATGAAAAAAGAATCTAGATAGAATAGATCATAGGTGATTACTTCACCATCACTACAATACAGCCAGATATATATCAATCCACCTTACAGCTAACCGGGACGAAGTAAGAACAAAACTGCATTATCACGTGGAATTCCTTACTAACACAGTACCTGTCCCTGTGTTGAAGTTTGAACACCGTTTTTAGATCAATTATAATTAATGATAAGGGCTACGTTACGAATGTAACAGTTTCATCTTTTTTTAAAAAGTCCGAACTAGACATAGCGAATATATACAATCAAATATATAAAATTGCTCAATTTACCAACTATGTACGCTCTGCGGTTTTATTGAATTACATAGCATATTTTGGTAAATTAAGCAGAGAAGACATATAAATACGTAGCTATTGGTAAACCCAGATTTCCGCAAAAGTAATCGAGGACTCATAATATGAATCGTTGAATAATCAAAATTTTCTATCTAAAGGGATGTTTGCTCTAATACGCTGCGGTTAGCTTATAGAATATATTTAGGAATTAGGGCAGACATAAATATTTAGTAACAAAAACTAGTCTTTCAGACCCAAGAATATATTTTGGATAGAGGCGCTAGCTGTGTAAGCGTTTACTTCTAAACGTTTCTATTTCGTCATTGATCGTAGTCATTCAAAAGAGCAACAACTATAACCATGTTTTTTTTGAAAACGTTTACCATCAAAAGGCATGTTTTTATATTTCACAATAATTCTCTACAACAGAGCCTGTGAATTAACAAACAGCAACCTTACTGTCGCAACGTAAGGATGCCCTCATATCACTGCACTTGGAGCCCAAATGTACCTATTGTGTGTCAACTCATCTTTATACATCTGCTGTGCTTCCATCTCTGTAATAATCTATGCCGACGTTGTAAAATTATTTGGTTGTATAAGTGGTCCGCCAATACATAGGATGGACATACATAGGATCATGTCGGACTTTCGTATTTGGACAGAGGACTCGTTATGAAACTCTCGAAACATCTGCGGTCTTGCACTTTGGCCGTAGGAATGTGAGACAGAAATACAACATTCGACAATTGGTCTGAAATCTCAGAATGCAGTTGAAACATGGGGATGATGACGTCCACTTTTCCAAGTTACTAGTTTTGCAAGAAATAACTTATGAAATAAATGTCAGTGTGACAAATCTGAAAGTACTAGTTCATCAATTGTTAACAGGCTTAGATCATTCATTAAGCAAAGCCAAAGTTTTCTAAAATCGAAGTAAACGCTAACTCTTATGGTACCTGCAGTGATTGATATTGTAAAAACAACAACGTGATCCATAATTAAGCATATATTATAAAGGAAGCTTATACCTTTTAAGTACGACAGCCCTCGCATTTCTAGCGAGTGGAAAAGAAAAGGCAAAACACCTTACTTATCTAGAACATTGATAGAATGTAGACTGGTAAAATAGCAATTTGTTCTTTAGCTGATTTTTACACCTTACATTAGGTCACGCAATACGCGAAATAGCTGCATGGATCGTAAATCCTTATTTTTCCTATTGGCTATACTTTTAGGGGTAGATGACTTTGACGACAATAAAAAGAGCTCGTAGCTTGGGCTTTTCATGCGATACAGTGACCTTTGTGTATCTACTGCAATAGATTAAATTATAATTAAATTCAATCGTTCAAACGGTTTATTATCAGGGTGCCAGGCCAATTATGTTGTGATTGCTATAAGTCTCGTGAGCTGTCCAGGAAATTTTCACCATTTTTTCATTTCTCGAGTGTGATTGACACACTTGGACTCGCCGGAAAATGACTCCGGCGGCTTATAGCCTTTCGTCTACATAGCTGAGTCTGCACCTTTACCACCTATATCAGTATGGACGTATCTTTCAAGGCCAGTAAACTCTTTAAAATGAGGCGGATCTACCGGTAAGACCAGAACAGAGTCCGTGCCCTGCTTGCAGTCTTTCTCGTGTTCGTTTTTGCTACCTCTCCGATCAAGGTGTGTGGACGCGATAGTGTTGGCCGGCTGCATTCGCAAGCCCGGTGGGCGTAGATAATTGAATAGATTGTTTCCTCTTCTCGAGCTACCCTTCCGTAACGCTCAGGTCCACCCCGAAGAAGTGGCGCCGCGGATACTTCCTACTGTAAGCGACCTTTTAACCGCAGAACTAATTACATGGTGTTTAGCCGTCTCATAGAACCTAATATTCGTCAATCTGATTCAATTCATCAAGTGAAATTGCCGCCTGTATCAATTACTGGATATAAAGTTTTTACATTTCCTTCTGTGTGCACGTATGGACATTAAGCATTAGCGCGGCAGGCATACGTGATTGGTGGAGTTCGATGAATTAATTGGTTGTGTTGTGGTTCACAATGACAATACTGTTAGTCGATTGATGCGTACGAATTACTACAAGTTCATGAATATAGGGCTCCGAAGTAGCAGTTAAAATCGCGGTTCGTTTAGCTGTTAGCACCATTGCCAGATTCGTGAATTTCTTAGCTCATCGCCGAACAAAAAGAGACGCTGACGCCAAAGTTGCAACTCAGAGAGTGAATTCATTTATTTGTGTTACTTCTTTGAGCTTTTTGACAGGTACAAGATATATGGTGCAATTAATCGCACCGAAGTGGAGGGTAAATGCACCCATAGGCCTTTAGTTCTGTGATTCTAATTCGCAAATTTGCCGATTCGCGCATTGGGAAGCCGTTCGTGGCTATGGTGAATTAATTAGCTATACGTCTTTGGAAACTATGTGTGAACAGTACTTATTTGACTGTCTTTAAGGAAACTTCTTTGACATGCTGCTAAAGCTGTTTTTTAAAAAATTTGTATTATGTGGCATGCTTTTAATTATAAAAACATACTGCCAATCATAATCCCATTATCAAATCTGCAGCGAGCTCTTCCGTGCTTATTGTATGCGCTACTCTGAAATGCGGTAGTATCAAAATACTAATAATAATAATAGTAGTAGTAATAATAATACATCTTGGTGATTCTTGATGAAACCATAGATTACGAATGGGCTAATTAACTAAAAGCCAGGAATAGCTTTAAAGAACAATGTGGTATGTTGCCAAATGCGGTGGCTGGGGTTTTTCGTGAAATCTGGTTAACCGGGAATTATGTGTAATCTTGTATTTTTGGGGACAATTAAATTTACCGGATAGTCAATAAAACCACGTTTTGTCCTATCATTATCTATGTGCTTGCGATAGCGTTCTAGGAGAGCCCAAAAGATTTTCGTAAGTACACTCTAATTCAGATAAAGGATAGTAATCAAGAATTGTAACCAAGGTAGAATGTAACGAGTGGAGTTAACGTATGCACGTGTGAGAAAAACACCCTGGACAACCCTATTTCCTGTTGTGATATTTTACTAATAGTGGGTCGAATTCCGTATTTTTGAATTAATTATGGTAACAAACGATCCAGAGGCAATATACATGCTCCTCTATACAGTACTGAGTATTGGTGGTTACGCAGCCCTAAGTAAGTGGACTCACTTGCAGCCACCTGAACATTTCATGCTCTATTCTTACATACGCGAAATACGAAAAAGTAATCGATATGCCTAACAAAAATATAGACGCGAAGTCATAAGTCTTCTTGTTCTTCAAAACGCATTCATATAGAGCGATGCGCATGTAGTCCAATAAAACGAGAATTGCATGTGATCCCGCCTTGTTGCCACCAGAAAAGACTTCCTTCTGTAGTACGATGAACGGGAGACCTATTTGCTTTTTGTAATAACAGACTATTAAAAAGCCTTCTCCTCTCAACAAGACGCATTCTCGTATTGCGTACATTTTTGCTAAATTACATATATATTTCGAGAATTTGGTGAAAGGTGGTTGAGCTTGAAGTCTTTCTTTTTCAATTTACTTCTCACTAGATAGCCCAATTGAATTTTCCAATTTTTCCACCTCCTTCTAGATCTAATTTTCTTCGCTTAACAGAGTCTACTTATCTCCATCACTCAATAACTCGCTAGTTTGTCAGATGTTTATAACATACATGCAGGTCCCGTAATCAATCGTACCTGTAGATATCATCTGCGCGAATTTTACTTTCAAAAAATGTTACCTATGCAAGTCGTGTGAAGGGCAAACGCCAATTATTACGCCCATTATCTTCTGTCGTTTGTCACAAATAGCTTTATTTTTATTTTAGACTGTTCTATTTGCTACATAATGGCTCTTCGGCGCATCCAGGTCTTCGATAAATCAAGACGTCTGACGTCATGAGAGCAACATAGGGCTTGAGCAAGAACATGAGCCCTAGATGAGAATGTATGGTAAGAATCGCTGAAAGAAGAACACTAGAAACAAAACGAAACCAGAGGGACCACTCTCCTCGCAGAGGAGCTTTATGCGTTCTTTAGAGTCCAAATGAATTTTGTCGTGCACTCTATTTCACTTAATAATTTTGGATAAAGTCTATCGTACGCCCACCCGCACTAGACTTGTAATCCTTTAGTTTTAAATGGTCGTGATGTACATTTAGTAGACCTATATTTATGATGACCTTAAGTTAATTTGGCCTTCTGTAAAAAATAAATCCCTTTCGGATTCCCAACGCTTGTACCTTCATCCACATTTTTTTTATCATAAATCGGTGCTTGTAACTTCTTCCCATAATTATTACCATCTAGGGACAAAGGTAGGAGTAATTGATTGACACGAGCGTCTCTTGCGAAAGAGGTTTTTTCAAACTGATCTATACTTTTAACTCTATGCTCTTATAACATTATTACTTGGTCCAGCTTCTACTGTCTGTCATTCGAAAATGTATGATTGTGTTTCGTATTTACGGAAGTCGTTCTTCGTTTTTGGCTGCTCAACTCTTTTTGGCTGGAGCGCCATATCATTGCAAAAGGAAATCTGTTTGAAGATTTAGTTTAATATGTGTAATGCCAGTTGATGATGTTGCTTCAGACAAGCGTTTACAGAATTTAGTTATATTTCATTATGCTACAAACGCTTAAGATATAGTGGAACGAAGTTTGTACTATTTAGGACCCATACTGGACATGCAATTCCCAAACATGAATAATTACAAACATAAAATTGTATTAGGTTCGTCGAAGTACATTTTTATTGTCCGCTAATGCAACGAGAGGCTTCCTTGCCCAGGTAAATATTTACAACAAAATATTTGCGGCCTTATTTAGCTCCAGATCAATTTCCTCTAAACTGACTCTTTAACGATGTCCACCATACGGAGTTTTTTGCGATTCAATGTCAAACAATAGTTTCCACTCCAAATGCCATTGGATTCATTTCAGAACTGAATGCGAAGAGAAAGCTTTACAGAGAGACTTTACGAAAAAACCAATGTGGAGTACCGTAAATGAGACCGAAAATAAATTAGCCATGTGGGTGCATAGAAGCCAAAAACATGTATCAATATTGTTGTGATAAGATGGTGTATATCGACCCACGTATACCTGGCTTTGCTTGCTCATCATAAAAGACAATTTGCGTACAAGTAATAATAATTGATAGGGGTAGGGTGACTAAAGGGATAAATTAGCTATGGAAGAAAAAGGCAAATAAAAAAAGTGCAACACAGGAATGGTGAATAACGTGGCCAGAACACTAGTATGACTAATGTCAATCACATTAGCAGCACTAATCGTAATATTAATAATATACATCCATTGCATTCATGTACGAAACCTACGAATAAAATGCCCTTTATCCAGATTTTAACAGATTCCAATAAGCAATGGAAGCTTATTGAAAGATAATAATCTTTACACATAACTTACCGCTTATATTTGCTGGGATCGATTCCTAGAAATATCAAGCCTATCAATTGCCAAATGGTGAATACTATCTTTTACATAAAAACTGACCAATAGGGTTTCAGTAAAACCTTCTATACACACTCCTATTATGTAAATATTATTTGAGGATAAATTTGAGTAAAATATCTCATACACAGTAGCCTCTGAGTTGTTGTGAAAATTGGGTTGAAACATAAAGAGTACAAATAGCTATAATCGACAAAATTATATACCAGAAAACTTCACTGCATTGGTTTTTTAATAAAACTAGAATGAAAAAAGTCAACCACAAGCGATGTCACGAGTATTCTAATATAGAATCTTCGAATATCCGTATTTATTTTTTTTGTGACAATGTTGACTATTATTTGAGAAAAAATTTTTCTTCAGCTTTAGGGAGCTGCATCACTTTAAGGTGGAAGAGATGTTTAGTCTAGTAAGCATGCGAACGGGATAGAATGCATACGTGCTTCACACTAGCATCCCTCAAGGTAGTGATCGAGCGCGCTGCCGTTATATCAATGATAGGCTGAGACTGGCTGTTATTCAAAAGCACGTACACTCCGCTTGAGAGGGGAGCTTGAGGCAACTGTATCACTCTCGACTGTGGCTATCCCGCCTCCAGTCGACGGAGGACGACCTCTCCACATTACGAATGTGCAGGATGCCTACTTGTCAATGCTGTCGTTTCCATATTTCTCCAGCTATGCACCACTTACTTATTTACTGGGCCCTAATGATTTTTCATTAAATCCACGTAACGCGACGAACAGACGGCCAGCATCCCTCACCTCAGCTACTTCAAGTAAACTAGTGTGGTTAACGAAGGATTCGTCAGCCATACGTAACTGATGGACTTGCCTCTCATTGTTGATTTTTACGAGATATTTTCTAGTTCAGTTTGTCGCTCACCACTATACAAGAGCAGGGACCCGAAGCCTTATCGAAAAAGATGAGCACAAAACTGGAAGAGCGCAAATGAGCAGATTAGCTTGGCGCAAACGAATGGCAAACTTTCTTCTTTTCTCGATATGTCATGAAAGCCGGAGAAATGGCCCTCTATTCAGACGCAGAATTCAAATCAGAAGTCATGTGGTTCAGAATCGTCGACACTAACTCTATACTGTACTGAACAATATTCAAGGACAGCATCTACTTTTCTGGTAGAAAAAGACAAAGAAAATCCATTTGGCGAAGCTGGACACGCACAACCACTTTCGGGTACTACAACTACGGGCGTTCATAGTTCCGTAGCTTGACCGACTTAGCTTTTTTTAAATCTTATACGTACGTGCGATTGTTTTCAACCCGATAGCTTTACAACAACGCTGATATTCAAGAAACATTTGCGGGAAAACGCAGAAATACCCATTCAGCCTGTGTGCTTATTTCTTCTTACGAGGGGGCAACCCGTGACTTCGTGTTTCTGACAGATTCATATAACTTTGTTTTTTACAGCAAGCAAGACCTAAGTATTGGTGAACTTTATCCCTACGGATAATTTCTCGAAACGTCAAATTGTATACGGCGAAATATTGTTTTTAAGATAAATGTAAATGTAAATAAATGTTTTATTCAATGAACTGGACAATGCTTCAACATGCAAGCGAAATTTTTTAGCGAATGATGTGCACACGTTGGTAATAGAAATAACTTTTTAGGTCAGTTTGTGCAAGTTGCGCATACACGCAACTAACATAATGCAAACAAATTGTTGTAGGTTCTACTACAGAAGCAATACGAAATATGCATGGACATGTATAAACAGGCTGGAAAAAAAGGAAGTGCTCACAATCGGGACGCACAGATAGAGCGCGCATACGTACAAAGGAAGTGCATTTGTCCCAAGGATACAGTTATACAATACCGATACGTACGCGGTTAGATAGTTTGCTAACTTCTAGTTTTGTTATTTTCAAACCAACCACCTGTCACGGATCTAGGGTGATAATCTGTATATGGTCTAGGCGTGTAGAAGACGCCAGGCAGGATTGGTCAAAGAAGAAAACTCTGGCTAACGCAATATCTGATCGAGCATAGGCAGCATGCAATGAACAGGCGTAGCAGACGTGCGGACAAGCTTATTAGTCATAGACACTAACGGGAATTACCAACACGGTTTACAGTGATACTGCGTATATCTGTGCAGGTATATCAACTTTAAACTGGATCACTTTATATATATATATA
>MNPL01000646.1:0-26873 GCA_002081605.1 Tropilaelaps mercedesae | reverse complement strand
TATATATATATATATATATATATATATATATATATATATATAAACTGAGAGGTTGACGCGCTTTAGGATCTTTAGAGACAAGATTCTTAAATAAAATGAATATTTAGCACATGCTATGCGCCATGACTTTTTTAAATTATCAGTTCCAAAGTATGGTCCAAGTCCTATGGTATAAAAAATAGTTCGCCAGGAGTTACATGCGAATTATAGCATTATTGATATTAAATAACTCTGAACCAAACACATGAAATCATTTTCGTCTCAATTTCAGTCGATGCAAGCTCATCTGGTGAGGGTAACCTTGAAATCACGGTCAGTGCAGGTGAACTTAACGTGCCCACCCAAGTTCGTCCACTCGGAGGCGCAAAATTCGCGGTTTGCTTCGTGCCACAACTGCCAGTCCCGCATTTACTCTGCATAAGCTTCAACAAGAAATCAGTATTAGGTAATGTTCCATGCACCGACCTAATCGAACTGCGAAGGCAACAATATGTAACATTTTTTTGGCGCCAGCTTCAGTGCCTTAAGCGTGCTGGGGTAATAATATAGTTGTCCGGTTTTCAATAGACGCAGCCATTGTTCTACTTTCAAATCAATATGTGCTCTTTTTAATATTACTTATGCTCCGTTTACGTAAATATTTTGCTATAAGACTTCGGATATATCTTCCGAATTCTTCTTTCTGCGGATGTATCTAAAGTGGGGACGAGTCTTAGCAGTCGCTATATTCGCTGGATTTATGCTTAATTTTAGTTAAATGGGAACGTAAATCTGACTTCTTTAAACATTTCCGTAAACTTTCACAATTTTCAGGGTCTCCTTTTAGTGTTTCTGTGTGCGAAACTGGCGCTTCGGAGCACTATCCAACCATCAGTGTAATGGATGACGAAGGTCTATGCTCCGCTGTTAATCGGCCAGCTAAGTTGGTAGGATACCCCGGTACATCGATATTTATACGTATTACTGATAGAAGTATGCCTTTCTCATAATATATTAAGCAGGCTTGCAACAGGCATGCGCAATTTTCGCTAATGCTCGGCCAACATTTTCACACAAACTACGAAACATTTTCCACAGGTCCTCCAAGGCGCTCAGGTTTTGCCTGCGCAGTTGTTTGCTCGGGTTACAAATCCCGATGGTAGTGTGGTTCCATTTTCTCTTCGGGAATCACATGCAAACCGTGGAGTAGCAGGTGCTGAGGCCGATACAGAGCAGTTGGCAGTAGAGTTCACTCCAGCTATGGCAGGTGAGTGTGAACATCTAATTAGAGTTTCGCCTATAAAAGCCTGCTTACATACGGCCACATAATATGACGGTGCATATATTTGAAGTATGTCTTGTTGTTACAGGGCTTTGGGTTCATATACATGATTTTCTTTGTTTGTTTACACCACTCTGCTGTATGACTTATTTTTAAGTGGCCTTGTCAAGGTTGAATCTATCCCAGTATACTCTAATGAAGAATTAGCGAATCTGAATCTATTGTTCAATCTAAGTTCCACTGAATCTTCGTTTCATTATTGTTTTCAGGCGAGTACCGTATTGAGATACGGTTCCGTGACCAACCGTTGATGGGGAGCCCATTTGTTTGGAAAGTGTATGACGTTTCCCGAATTTGTGTCAGTCAGGTACCCGCGAGAGCAACTGTTGGGGCCAGCGCCTCATTCCTCGGTAAAAATCATACACAACAGCTGTAGTAATTAATACGTTCATAATGTGGACGTTGGTATTACTCATTATTAGGAACGACGATAAACCTGGTCATTGAATAAAACATCATCAAAGGATGAGTACCGTTAATGTTAAATGTGCGGTCAAAAATTATCTAATTTTAGTGATGCTATGATATATTTCGTTTTAGTGGAGACTGCTGGTGCTGGACCAGGTAATCTGGAAGTGATGGTGAACCATGGCCGCGTGGCGACAAGCCCTCAAGCACAGAGTGCGTCGCTTTACGCAATTCACTTTACTCCACAGGAGCCGGGACCTCACGAAATAGAAGTGAAATTCAACGGGGAACACGTACCCGGTAATTTCCCATTAGAGAACTCGTCACCAATATACATTTGTTTATTCTGTTGATGATACTTTTTGAGTGCCTACACTTGCGTACGTGATAATGTTATTTCTCGCAATTGGAGATTTGATCTTTATCAGTATTGTATGCATTTATGGTTAGGCTCGCCGTTCGTGTGTCAGGCTGTGGACCTTTCGTGTGTGACTGTTCACGGTGACGGAGTGGACAGGTGTCCTGTCAACTCACTTACCACATTTAAAATCACTACCGCTGGCCAGGTTTGTAAAAGTTGTATTTTTTACATTAGTTTCGTTTTGAGTTTATGGTAAACCAACGAATATAGTATTACTAAATATAGAAAAATCGCTTTTATAGGCGAAGCCAAGGCTTACAAAGTCAGTCTATCAAATGACAAACGTTCCTTCTTCGGAGTACGATTAAGGAGAGCGAGAACGGGTACGATAACGAGAAAAATGCTTCTATGGTTGATCAACAATCTACGGTTTATTGTTGAGCGTGAGCAGAAAAGAAAACGAAAACAGTGAGGTTTCTTCAGGATGCTACACACAATGTAAATTACATTTATTATTTAATATTTTTAAGTAACGCCTAACCGATACCTATTATTTGTAGACTGAGCCCATTCAGAGCGTTTTACGTCGGTTTTAAAGTACCTCAGCACGATCGCCACAGGTTAGCTGACGTAAGTACTACCACTGTGGCGAAAGCTTCAGTCAACAAAAGCTGCGATCGTTTTGTGTACATTTTTGTATGTGCAGACATTTTCAATGTCATACTCGTCGTCGATTGATCAACGACGAGCAATCGAACATGTTGTACAGCGGATATACTGCCATCAGCACGCTTTGCAAATACACCAGCTGATTAAAGTATCTCTACTGCCAGCATCTGGTTTTCATCTTAGAAAGAAACTTGAGAGTTGCACACATATTTTCATAAGCTCTGCAATCAATGCAAACCACTTTCAGCGGGGTTGTAAGGAGGACGATCTCTCACTCTCCGGAAAGTTCTGTGAGGCATCGCCGGAGAGTTTGTCCGAAATCCTATTCATATCGTCTATCGTATTGTAGTCAACTAACAGTGTAGCCCGAAGGAGTGTAGATTAAGCAAACACTATGCGTGTATTTCCTGTCAAACGAGTGTACCATTGTCGACGCAAAATGATCGAACATTTTGGACAAGGGGGAGCATACGATTCAAAAGGATGTGATATTGAAACACAATCGCGAAAACGCAGTGGAAAGTGCTCATCTAAATGTTCGCCGAAAATTATATACGCGAGAATTTGGAATGCACTTCACAGGGTAGTTATTGCACCTCGAGTCAAAATCTTTTAGTATATGCTATCGAAAGCTATCGAAGATTCCACCAAATAATACTTAATGCGAGTTATCATAGGTGTTTCACAGAAGACGAAAGAAAGAATGTTTATGCTCACACAATCCCTTACGTCGTTATAGACTACTGATATCCGGTTAGGTAGTTGAGTACGCATCTGTATTGGCTGACGTAAGCAAAACTTTTCAAACGCATACGTTTACTTTTAATCCAATTCTGCTATGAAAATAATTGTATTTCTATTATGACTAGAAAGAAGTTTACTATTATGAGGATGTAAATCGCGTGAATCGCATATAATTGTCGCTGTTATCTTATAGGATGATGCCCTTTATTAATGCATCCGACCAACACCTGTAAAGTTGTAGCTGTCATCACAATTGAATATTTTTTTCGTTTATATTGTAATATGGTTTACAGGAAGTGGGTCAACTCGCAGTTAGTGTGAGCGGCCCTGGAAGCGATCGCGTCCCGGCCAAAATGGTTGGAAATCCACATATTGGGTACACAGTGGAGTACACCCCGACCGAAGTTGGTTAGTGGCTTGTGTTAACCTAGTCGTTTTTAGCGCCCTTGGAAGGAGCTTTAGATTTTTGGCAAAATATGTGGAAATATACAATGTACAGAGCAACACACTTTTATCCTTCAACCGATAATTTGTATATGGAGTAAGAAAAAATGTTTGAAAAGCCGCATTAAATAATTGGGAGCTCACATTATTTATTATATTGTATTGTAACTTATTATTTTATACTGTTAATTCAATGTGCACTATTCAGGTGATTATCTCGTTGATCTTCGAGTAAACCAAATTCCCGTCCCCGGTTCGCCCTTTATATCTAAGGTTTGTTTAACACAAATATCTTGAAGAAAGTCGTTTTCTTCACTAACTCTAATTAGTGGTGATGTTAATAAAGCATCTGTTATATTAGGACCACGAGATCCCGAGGTTACTACATATGAATATTTCGTATTTGGTGTTCTTCGCTGTGGTAAGCATAATACAGTGATTCTTAACTTGAAGTTTAACTTTGAGCCGCTGATTGCAATCTTGTGCGCCCAACCGCAGGTATACGACCCATCAATGGTACGGGTCGAAGATCTTGGCGAAGGGACTGTAGGGAGGCCGTTGTACTTTAGCATTGACGCGTCGGCAGCAGGCGCAGGAAATCTGGAAATTATTGTCTCGGTTGGAGGACGAAATGTACCGAATTATGTTCAAAGCGAAGGAAATGCCCGATTTCGGGTAAACTTCAAGCCCAGGTGACTTAGCGGTCCGCCAAAAAATAAGTCTACCATTATAAAGTCTGAGACAACATTTGCCTGACTTTTGCCATTAGGGGCCCGATAGATAGAAGTTGTTAGCCATAACTGACTTAAATTTAAGAGCAATAATTCGTTACATAAACAGCAAAATGTAGTATCCTTCAGACCATTATAGTAGTATCAAATTTGATATATGTTTAACATTTCAATAATTCTATATGTTCGACTTTATGTTGTTAGTGAGCCTTTAGTACACAGTATCTCAGTAAAATTCAACGGGGCAGCTGTGCCTGGTAGCCCATTCAGCGCCGTAGTACACGACTGTCAGCAAAGTCCAGTTAGTGGACCCGAGCTCAGAATGACTTCTGTGACCCGTGGAGCACGCTTCACTGTACATACCAAAGGAAGTGATCAACCAGTCCACATTCAGGTCACAGGTGGGTTATATCTGCGTGCGGTCATACATGAATAGAGCAGTAATTTTTGCGTTCTTAGCTTGCTTATAAAAACAGAATTCCTGGTTTGCAAGCTAACATTTAAGATGGAAAGCACGTTTGAAATTCTTGTTAGAAATATAATAAAAGCTTTCATTATTGATGGGCAGCTCAGGCCGACAATTTTCACTAGAACAACTGTTACAATATCTTGCCGGAGTTGGTACTTTGTTAAAGATTGAAACAAAGAGGCTTTTTGGTGAATTTCACGCAATTATAGCAACATGGGCAGTAACTTTGGAAGAATACTGAAGTGGTAGGGCGACCCTTCTCAATTTGACGCTACGTTTAATGAATTAATTCTGGCAAATCGTTCGATGTTTTCCATTAGCTCCGAGCGGCGCTGATATTCCGGTGGCACTTACGAAGAGTGAGGCTTCTGGAGACCATTTGGCCCAATTCCACCCGCGCGAAGTCGGCCCACAGAAGGTGGCTGTGCTGATAGCGGGTGAACACGTATCCGGATCGCCATTCGTGTGTAATGTTTACGATGTAAACAAGGTGAGTCGAACTGATGCAAACGAACCATTGACAAGACACGACGCTTGAGAAATGATCAATTCGATGGTGCAAAATAAAATTGGTGAACAAATAAGGTGAGCCAGAAATTAAAGTACTTCAAGATTCCTGAGTAACTATCGCTGCTTTAAGCGCTGAGGTTAATCTACTTTTTTAAAAATAATTTAATAATAATAATTGCAGGTGGTCGTAACAGGTTTAACGCGTGGTATTGTAGGAAAACCCGTCACTTTCTTAGGTAAGATTCTGTTTTATTAAGAAGACTTGATTTTGATATCTGGCCTCGCCAAGCCTCCGTCCTAAGATGCTGCCTAATACAGCATCTAGGATTGATTATTCTTATTTCGCTTAATTTTGAGTCCTGGTCCACCGCAGCTAAATAAGAGATCGTTTGTTATATCATAAATCCATACTGTTGTACACGGCATATGGAACTGTATGTGTCTTGCAGTTTCTCTGGGGAACTGCATGCTTATCATATAGTAAAGAACGATAAGCATGTGAATGCTTATAATTCTTCAAGTCCCCGTATGTAATAAATTTGCAATACATTTTTGTATTCAATGCTAATTATCTATTGATTCTGACTCTAAATTTTTTTTCGTCTTTACTTTTTTTCATTTTTCCAGGTCCCCGTTAAATAAATAAAAAATGACCTGTTTGTTATATAAAACTGATTTTCGTTTGTTTGTCTACCCCTGGTCATTCGGCACAGCTTCGCTGCTTGACATGATTAGAAATATAGCATTAAAAAGGTCGATACTAGCTGGCTTACAACATGACGCATTCATAATTACTAACGCTTTTTCTGTTTGGTATTTCATGGTTCTCTATGCGCATTATCATAGTGGATGCGTCTACGGCGGGAGAAGGAACCCTAGAATTAGTCGTGTCTACACGGCAGGGCTCTGTTCGTGCTGAAGAATCAATCCGCGCTCGTGGCGTGTACAACGTAACATTCTTACCAACCCAACCGATCCCACATTTCGTTAACATCACTTTTAATGAGGAAGATGTACCAGGTAGGTGGTACATGGACTGGCCATTATAGGAAAACAAACCTTCATAAAAATTTAGCCTACCCGCAGTGGGCATGCAAACTAATAAAACGTTTACCATTCTCGAACTAAATTCTCAGCTATAATTGGTGCAGCGAGTAATCTATTCATCACCGCAAACAATGGTTAAGCAGTGCTTGAACCATGAAATGCTTTCTAATCCATATAACCATGATGAGCGTTAACTTGAGATGTATATTGATATACTGATATTTGAGACGACTGCATATATCTTCAGCTAAACGTTCTTTACCTTTTTATCTAGTTTATCCGTCATTAGTTACATAGCTATTTTTCAATTCTTTTAACCTAACACGGTTGAACGATTTAGCCTAAAATTCTATCACCTGGCGTAAGAACTTGCGAAACTTATATGGCAAAAACCAATACTTTATTAGGGAAGTATACTCCAGGACGGTTGAAGGCACTGTAACTCGATATTATTACATATTGACTTGAAGTAGGTCGCGTGTTATTCGTTTGTTGCCGTTGGCTGCCCACGTTACCACTTTAACCAACACCCAGTTTACAATAGTCTGCCCGTTGCAGTAGCTATTACTCACCCCTCACAGTCGCTGCTACGTGGATCGAGACATAGTGAAACGACGGTTAGTCGCAACTGTAAGAACAAGAAACCGTGCAATTGCTCGTTGACTGTCTCATTGCCCCACAGAGAAGGCGCGCACTTCAGAAGAGTGAGCACTGTTCTTGTAGCAGAATCTAGTGTGGCGTGACGCGGTTATTCTGCATTGCGACGCTCGCAGGTAGACGCGGCGGCGAAGGCAATGTGCATTTAGATTTATGTCTACGCGGTCCGTTGTTACGGTTATCGTCGTCGATGTCCCTTATCTCTGCCGGGGTGTTCATGTGATAAGCTTCGTCGACGTAAACATCGATATTAAACAAAACAAACTTGGTTCCGCTCAGTAGAAGGCTTCAGCCTGTGTTGGCTAGATGTGAAGGATAAGCTAGCATCATATGGATTAGGATTACGCACGTTTGTTGGTCGGCCGATTTATTCGCAATAAATTCATGCTAAGCTTTGTGAACGTAATAATGCTCAAAGCTGACTCAGTTTGGCGGGCAGTAGAATATATTTCCAGGCTAGATCAAAGGTCTCCCTGGACAAAAACTTCATTTAATCTATGGAAAAGTCCTCTCAAACTTCAAGAACTGAAGGTAGCTATTGCTGTTGTAATGCCATTCCTCGGTTCTCTTAGTAATTGTACACCAATAAAAAAACACTTGTTTTTATACTACGTTGGTCGTGATGGGATAATATACGTGTACCTGACTTTACGCGCAGGATACCCTACTGCGACCGTTTTACAGACACTCTTTATATTTTTATACTGATAGCGTCTTATACTGTGCCTACCAGTTAGTAAATGCATAATTTACTGTTCACTCGCAGTTCACTCAACACTGTGATTTTATTCGCTCGTCATTATTGCTATCGATCCTAGACGTGTTCAGGCCACCGTGGTACCTGACACAAAAAACATTCGTTTAGCGAATCGTCGATCTATCGTCGACCTTTTTCCTTAACCCTTGCTGTGGGTCCTTCCGGTTGCCGTAGAGTCACACGCGCGTGTTCGATTATTGGATGAATGGTCGCTCTCCAGTTTTGCGTAAACGGGTGCAGGGGTAGCTTAAAACGGTTATGCCTTTGAAGTAGCGGGCTACAGCAATAACTACATCTTTTTTGGCATTGCGTCGGGCTCCGAAATGGCCATTGGCGTTGTCATGCTGTTTATTATTGGATTTGCATCTTTGACAACCGCACAAGTCTGACTGTTGCTAGAAAAGCGAGCCTTGTTTGCGCTCTGATGATCGCTTGCCAGAGCTAAAATATTAGTTATGGTGTCCAGTGGCCCAAGCAGCTTGAAACTAGTAATGTTATGAACGAAAGCCTTTTGCCAACAAGACTCACTAAGCACTGGAGTGCTACATCTATACCCAAGGTTTCCTTCTCTGCCTGCCAAGCGTCAGTAGCTCACCTTTTGCGGTCGCTATTATTGTGAGAGGAGGGTCGTATTGCACCTAGTTAGTAATGTGGTGTGGGTGTGCGTTTAGCACCTGTGGAGTCGACTATGTTGAGGCTCAGGTCTAGGTTTTAGCTTTTCGCCGGATCGTTCAGAAGAAATCAGTTCGTGTGGTAGTCTGACTGGAGAGATACGCTGGTCAGACGGCAGCCGTGGCATTCAGTAGTTGTCCGGATGGCCATCGTCGACGACACGCCAATGTGTCCAACGGCAACGACTCTCAGCCAGTGCTTCTTACTTACACAGCGCGCCTCACCCAAAAGCCACAGCAACCAACCGCGAATAGCTAGTGGAGCCCTGGTGGAGCGCCGAAGCGAACCGATGAATAAGAAGGCATCAGGAAAGGACAGCCTTAGTCTAAGACGGCCCGCCAAGTTGCCACACGAGTGGCTACGATAACAGCTGCGGTTGGTAACGCCAGACGGTGACTTCTCCACTACTGGAAAACTACACCGTAGCTCCCCTAACTAGTCGTAGAAAGGCGCTGATGAACGCAGAAACGCAGAAGACAAGCAGCGGAAGAACGCTTGATACTAAAATTGTACAGCGTAGACTTGTCGACATGCTAACTCATATGTGATTAGGAAGACACAGCGCCACTGTTGTCAACAACTCGTACAGCATTTTCTAGTCAAAACGCTGTTTTCCCTTGAATCTAGTCTCCGACCTGTTCCAGTTAGCTAACTCGTTTACACCAGTAATTGATGAATGTTCGTGTTTTCACAAAAACGACCACACACTACCTGCAGTTACTGAAAGGTAACCACATCTTTTGAAGGACTGCACGGTGACCACGTAAAGTATTGCATCCTTTCAGTGTGCTAACAGTTATGCTAGCCATCAGGTCGATCACGTTTGTCACTTTTAAAAAAGTTTATCGTAGTCCATGTAGGACATTCGCGCTTCCAGGAGAGTCAGAGAAGCCTGTGTAATACCAATTTTTCATTAACTGAAGCAAAGCTTGCCCTCAGGGGATCATTTCGTCATTGAATTGACTTTCGCTACAGACTACGATAGTAACCAACCGATTAGTAAAAATTCAGTGTTTTCTGTTGTGCAGTATGTATCAGTACATCTACCGCCGGCAACCGAATCAGTGTTAGTGAACGAACTCGTTATGGTGCAATGACATGGACATTCCGATGGAGTAAAATGTACACACGAGTGTGAGACAGAAATCGCTACGTCCACTTCAACTAATTAAAAGGAAAAACCTGTTGTTTCAATATTACAATCAGGGAGCGACTACTAGCCTGATTTCATTCTCTACCGGCAGAAGTTTCACATTGCCCGTTTTTGTAAAGCAGTGCAGCACAGTCTGCATCAGAATCAGTGCGGAGTTACCGCGACCACGCATTCTGTAACGGCTAGAAAACAATGAAAGAAAGAGCCGCTCTTCCCGCGAGTTGGGTGGTTGCTCCGAGGAAACGATACGGTACGACCACCGGGCAAAAGCTATAAAGTATATTGTTACTAATCTTAGATAGAGCGCATATCAAATAGACTTAAATTAATTTATTTGCGTCTAGTGTTTTATAAAGACAAATATATGTTGAGATATAGCATACACGGTACTTTTAGGTGAAGAGCATTTAGTGTATAGGTGAGATTGAATAAGAAGAGTAGGTAAAATGTATTAAAGATTATAATCATCCTTACCTCGAATAACTCTGTCAAGCTAAATTACCACTTCCAGCTGAATTGCGCTAATATATGGGCATATCAAGCTTCATATAAACTATTATTTGTCTTCACACTCAGTATTTACGTAGCTACTTACTCGGCTAATCATACCCCGAGCTCTAAGTCACGTTTCGTATTGCTCAATTGTAGCCGCTCGAGTGCTGGCCAATTCTCAGTTAATAGTAATCAATTTATAAAATTGATTTAATCCTTCATTTTATGGAAATATTCTTCTGAAAATATTTTGCAATTAGTTTTTTTCAACGTAATATAACGGCAGCTTGCCTCGAATACTTGGTTGCGATTTGCTCAGTTGGAGCAATGTTGGCGCCAAATTTAGTTGCTTGATTGTAACTTTCAGTTAGAACTGTAATTGTTTTTGTGCCAAGGTCGTCAGCATCGTCATAATCGGGTGCTGTAAAATACTTTTGGTTAAAAAACAGAGCAATCCTTAAAGGAATCGACACGAAGATTCCACTGATGCGTAACGGAATCCATCGGTACTGGGTTCTTGTATCCTTGAATTTTATTTTTGCAGAAATTTACAGAGTGCCAGTTTATTACGTAATATGCTGACATACTGAGCTGTCTTGGCGGTCTGCAACGAGTCGTCGATCATGAAAACCGTTAAAATGGCCACTCTAGCCAATCGCATGGAATGAAGGCGCAAAACGCTTTCTTACTTGAAAGATCGTTCAAATGAAAAAAATTACAACCTTGTCGACATAAAAGAATGTTATGTCTACTTATAGGCGCGACTTGAGAGTTAAATAAGCCTTGAAGTTAATGGAATATGAAGTGGAAAGTGGGGAGGATTAATGGTGTGTTACAAAATAGTGAAGCTGCAATAGAACAATATATTTCTTTAAAAATAAACATGAGCGTATAAACATGAATTATTACTTTATTTAATATGCGAACAATATATTATCTTGATATAATATGTTAAGCAACAGGTGATATCAACGGTGAAATGCTAGGCCACTGGCTTAAATCGTCTTGCTAAAAACAAAAGAAGTAAAGGATGTTAGAAACTGGAAAAAAATGCTATAGTTCAATAGTAATTTTATGGGGTCAGCTCGTCTTGCTCGACTGGACCATTATTACGAGACACATGGTCAAGAAGATGTAGCAAGTAAGCTGTTCTACTGATATCAGCACACTCGCAGAATACATACTACTCACATGCTACTCATAGAAGTTCAATTTGGTCGTTGTCAGGCCCGCAGATATCCATGTTATCTCGGCAGCGTATCCTGTACATGTGCGCTCGGAAAGTCCTTATCAACGATGGAGTCATTCGAAGTTTGGTAGCGTGTATGAATCAAATGAATTAACATGTTAGAAAAGAGAATTGTTAAGTTTTTGGGTGCTAACAAAGAGAAAACAAGAAATACAGGTATATTTCGCGTCCGTTGAATGTAATATTTGTGAAAAACATTTTCCATTTTGAAGGGAACCCGTTTAAATTGGATGTAGCCGATCATCAGCCAGGAGTGAATGGACCAAAAGAAAAAAACGCCGTGCTCGAGGTGCGCGGCGAAAAAACAGCCATTGTAGGAGTTGCTAGCTCCTTTGACATTCAGGCCTCGTACAAAATCGACGCACGGATTACAGCGCCAAGCGAGACGTTGCTAGAAACCAAAATGATTCATACAAAGGGCAACGCCTGGAGGTCAGTAGACCCTAAAATGCCACAAGAGTGTATTCCAAGAGAGTAAAAATTTGCTAGGAGGCAAATTTAATTAGGCTATAACTGGGGCAAAAGAAATCACAAGACCCTGCCTTTATACAATTATTATAAATATCAAGATAATTTTTAAAACAAAGCTCAAGCCAAACGTGATTAATTAAATTTGTCAATCCGCATAAAATATTGAAATCTGGGTTTTGCCAAATTTAGTAGTTTAAGCCATATCCCCTAAGATGATGAATTACAATTTTGTATAGGGTGGATTACACACCAAAAGAGGTTGGAACTCACACCGTCGAGATCCTGCATATCAATCAACGGATGAAGACATTTCATGTAGCCGTGGTTGATCCGAGTAAAGTTCGGGTTTACGATTTGGAAGATGGCATTGTTAATAAGCGGCAACAGTTCCGAGGTTCGTTCCATTCTAGAACCAATTCCTATTATAATTTCTTAATTATGCCAGGTACGTCCCAAAGCGATTACGCATACCCAAAAACGGACACACGTATACTGACTCAAACATCTCATATTTGTCCTCCTCTCAGTCGACACCACGCGAGCTGGTAAAGGCCAACTTTCAGTGGCAATCAACGCTCACAATAAAAGTGTCCAACATCATATAGAAGAATTGGCCGTTGGTGTGCACCGGATAAGCTTTACACCGCTCAAAGAGCATCCCCATTCCATTGAAATAAAACTCAACGGTATTGTGGCACCCAATTTTCCAAAGCTGATTGGCGTACGCGATCCAGCTCGTCACATCATCGTACACGGTACTGCGCTTAAGTCAGCGCCGGCTGGTAGACCTAGCCGGATCTACATCGATACCGCGGGACGATATACTGCCGAATGCTTCGACGTTGTCGTCAGCTCTCCGACTAATCAACCCTGTGAAGTCAAACTATTCGCTCAGTTAGACAGCAACCTGTTGGCCCAATGGACACCGGATGAAATAGGTTAGATTTATATGGAAAATGAAATAATCGTCTAGTAACCATCTGCTAATAACCTCCTTACCAGCAGTTTAATCTATGACCCTACAAAAATATGCACGCTAGTTCTGTGATCTAACAGAGAGCAATATTTGAATGCCTCATACAGATATCGATTGCGAGTTATAACAATCTAGAAATCTGTTCATACCATTTAATTGCTTGAAGGTTTTTGAATTATAACTTTTCTAATTCTTCATTCTAACTGTTCAAGTTACAGAGAACGCGCTTGCAGAGTTCCAACTAATCTCAGTTATCTTCATTTCAGGTCAACACATAGTTAGGGTAGAGTTCCAAGGCAAACACGTTCATGGTTCGCCCTTTACATGTCAGGTGTTTGATTCCACCAAGGTTCGATTGGAGCAAGTCAAGTCTCGGGTTTTCAATGTCAACGAAAAAATCTCGATAGCATGTACGTGTCTAATATTTGATGACTATCCTATGTTGCTAGAAAAATCATGATAATGTCATCACTCCTCAACTAATACTGTTTCAAGTTCCACAAAGCTTAAAGTACACAAATGAGAAATTGTCGCTACTTATCGGTACGACGCTGCTATGCCTTTTTTCCATTTGACGATTGCTCGATCACCGCATTTGCAGTGAACCGACGCGATGCAGGGTACGCTGAACTGGACGTCACCGTCACATCTCCGCTTGGCCGAAACCTGCCAATCGAAGTGAAGGGCTCTCCAGATGGAGAATTGATTGAATTTACGCCAGCAGTGTCTGGTAAATATCGCATTGCCATCAACTATGGAGGACAAGCTGTGCCAGGCAGTCCTGTTACGTTCATTGCGAACGATTCGCCCAACGTGCCAAGAGTACCACAGGTACGATTAGGGAGTGACATAAGAGATATCCTACCACTATTCAAAATCGCATTAATATTAAGACTGTGTAGATATATTTATACCTTTAATATATAGTACAAGGCTTGTTGTTAAATTAATCCCAATAATACCGCCTTGTAATTCGACTTCGGTGGCGGCGTTCTATTCTTACGTCGCAGGTATCGGGCACTGGTTTGAGCTCTGGACAAGAAGGAGCGTTGGCATCGTTCAGAGTTGACGGCCGCGGCCTTCGAGGAATGCCTGAAATTTGCGTCGACACCCCGAGCGGACTTCAAGCAGAACTCAAGATTGATGAAATCGAGGAAGGTGGGTCAATATACGAAAATTAATACCGAGTAGGTAAAATGCGTATAAAAATTTTACACAAACTTTGAAGGTGATCTACGTAATTTCGTAAAGCTTCTTCAAAATTAGTACAGAATTTGTCCTCTTGAGCTGTGGTGTTGGCATATCTTTCTGTGTGCTCGACTTTTTGTTTGATTAGGGTTGCTGATTTTAATGTGAAAAACATCTGTGCTAAAAACAGAGAGAATCCTCAAAACACAACTTAATTGCGCCTGCCTCACAATAGTAAGAAAAGATAAATAAATCTCAGTACCCCAGTACGTATATATTTATGAATTAGCAGGCGATTGGAGAGAGTCCCAATTTCTTAGGTTCAACCAAATTGAGAAAAATACTTCTCTCTTACCGACATCGGATATAGAGATGTTGGGGTCTCACTCGAATTTTGGAGGAATAGCAGTTAAATGAGGATCTGAAGATGGTTTGTTATCATCTGTACATACTCCTATGACCATAAACAGTGCACTGCTCATGCATACTCTAGGTCTGTACGCTGTATCTTATCTTCCTCTGGAGACGGGAACATTCGATATTCACATTCAGTGGAACGGCCGTAATGTGCCACATTCACCGTTCCGAGCCCAGATCTCTCCAGCAGCGTCCACCAGCCGTTCTAACGAAGTTTGCCCAAAACCTATTCTTGTGGGTGGTTGGCAAAGGCTTCTCGATGAAGAGACGAACGCTCTAAAACTCATTGTTGGTGAAGAAACCAGTTTAATATTCGAGGTACGTAATTAAGCTCTGCGTTTTCAGTTGAAACGGGTGGTCCAGAAGTCTTAGGCAAAGAAACATTGTCCACTCTGAGTTTCTTTGTCTCTACTAACGAGCCGTATTATGCTGCGCTGACAGGTTCCGAACGCAGAAGCTGAGATGGTTGCCGAGTTGGACACTCCGAATGGGATGAGAATTCCGATCAATGTTGAACGACTTCCTACGAAAGAGGGAACCCATCGACACCGACTCTATTTTACACCGATCGAAAGCGGTAAGGAATTATGTGTCTCACAATTTGATGCCAATTTTGTTCAGGCCATATATGGGGCCTGGTTGCCCCATATCTATAAATGATATTCAAAGTTTCTTATTCACGGTTTATTCTCGCTTTAGCGAAATTAAAATAAACATGTTCAGTGATCATCATTTAGGATGTGGCTCACGAAATAAAGCATTTGTTTTTAACAAACGAAAAAAGCGTATTGGCAAAAATATCATAGAGATCCCCAGAACCGTGCCATTTGTGTTGGCTGCGTTGGACATATGTGGGACGGTTGACATTAAAAAAAATAGGTTCTCGAAAATGCTCATACGAAAGATAGGTGCAAGCAGACTTTGCTTACCGAAAATACCGTAGCTCGCCGCACATTTAGAGTATCTAGTTTAAAAGGTAGCCAGCATAATGCATACGTTGGAATATATTCATGTTTTCTCTTCTTTGTTTAGCTTGCTTTCGACATGGCTAACTTTCTTCCTTTAATTGTTCATCCTCACCTCATACCGCTCGAGCCTTTGTACCTGTAATTGATTGTACAGTAATTGAATTGGCAGCCGTTATGCACCACACGTTTCTGGTAGTTGTTAAGTGTATGTGTTGCACAAAGGCACAATACAATTTCTGGGATATTCATTTTCGGGAAAGGCGCTACCCCTCTCACCTAGAAGAACAAAAAGCGGTGCTTTCCAGCCATCCTCACAGATCCTCACCTTCCACGCGTAAACTGTGCCAGCGTGTCTATGAGAAGCGATATAGCAGTTCCTTGCCTGCCAGATACTATACACTTCTCGTTTTGTTATTAGTGTTTAATACCTACAACTCCATTTGGACATAAGGGTGAGAGCCTAGTCACCCTGTGAGCCATTCGCCTTTTAGATAACGTCGACTGTAATTGATTAGCGAAACAAGTAACGTAGATGAAATGTTTTTCATGTAACTACCACGTATAATGGCTGTATGAAGTGCGCGGAGACTGAGTGCATTTCATGAATGTGAGTTCTCACGTGCTTTGTTGAGATCAATCATTAGACAAATTACGGTGTTATCAAAGAGATGGCTACTTTACATTGAATACGTATATTCGGCAGGTGACTACGTCCTTTTGGTCGCCTACGACGGAATGTCCGTCCCACCGACTCCTCTACACGGGCTTGCTGTAGACCCACATTCGTCAGGTTAGATAGAATTAATCTGCATGTTGAATCTTATCATAGCTCCTTAAGTGTTTATGAGGTACAATACGCGGTTGCCGTCGCTGGCTTTCGCTATTAGTGAATTGTGGTAAATTTGACTATTTTAAACCCAGAACCGCGGTTAAATTAGTGAGACCTAGAAACAAAGATACACGTTGACGATCAGTCTTTAGTTCTTTCGAAAATTAATACAAAGTAAGTAAAAGATACATATTGAGATTAATACACTCCATCGATGGCCAGACGCACGTAACACGGAGACCTTTGCGTATTCTTCAGAAACTGTTCTAGATCCGGAACAGTTGGCACTGATCCTGGTCAAGGGGAGTGGATTGGCTCAAGCTCGTGTAGGAGAAAAGGCAGAGTTCGTCATCGATGGTTCGGCATTACAGTCACCTAGTCGGGCGCCACCGCGCGCCGAGCTGCGTGGTCAACAAGGCCAGATCACTGTTTACGTTTCGGCTATGGCCAGCAATAACACCTTTCGGTCAGTTCTATGCACATTCTAAGTGTTATATACATGCCATATATATATGATATGCAAACCCATATATCAAAATGTTGGTTATACGTGATATGCCGCGGATACTAAAGCATAATTCCGGACAAATCTGCACGCTGTTTTACCAAATTTGTCTTACTATTCTCTATTATTAGTACTAGTATTTATAGCTGCCGTAACACCAGTTAGTAGTAAGAACTGAAATTTAGTAGATTTCGTAAAGGTATGAAACTAATACGAATTTTATCTAAGACCATATTTCTATTTGCGGATATATTATTGAAGGTAGTAATGTTTTCCTAAGGCAATACAAAAAATCTACTATCTAAATACACAAGAGTTATCGGTGATATTCTCTGTAAAGCTTGTTTTTGTACGCCAACTTGTAATTTTTCAGGAAATGATTAAAAATCCAGTTGTCACGTTTATTTTTTAAAACTAAAATTTCAATTTTAGCGTCTAAATATTATCACCATCACGCCGTACACTCTAATTGCGATGACTGACATTTTATAAAACCTTTTCGCCATGGCTACTTTTGCCAGGAATTAAAATTAATACCAGATCGAGCTCAAGGATGGCGCGTAACACGTGCAAGAGATATTGAGTAAATTGAAAAGCATATATGCAGAAAAGAGAACGTGATAGGCTTTTTTCTGACACAACGGCAGTCAAAATTATCCGCAAGATTTAGCCGGTTTTGACTAATGTCAAGAATTCGCACCAACATTAGTTGTACTGTCGAGTGTTTCAATTAAAAATTTCCATAAAAATAGCATTAAAAATTAGTTTCAACAGATAATAATGTTGGTCTGTTAAATTTGTTCGTTCGTATAATTCTCAGTTCAAAGCAATTTATGAGCGAGTACAGTAGCTAATGGTAAAATCTGACCGTATCCGTGCACGCCTAGCAATCATCTAGAAAAACGTTTTAGCGTCTTGCTGTTGATGAAAAAGACAATTTATAAATGCAAAAGTTAAAGTGGGAGAGATATTCATTCAGTTATTGCTACGACTTTAGCGCGTATTACACACCGACCCACTCAGGAGCCCATCAGCTGAACGTGTGGTGGGATGGAATGACACTTCCCCAAAGCCCTTTTCGGGTCCAGGTAGAAGCTCAGACAGCGGCTCAGAGTGACGCGTCCAAGGTCGCCTGCTCTGGAGAGGGCTTGGCAGGCGGAGTTGTTGGAAGCGAAATTCGCGCATTTATTGACACTCGAAAAGGTATGGCTGGCTCACAATTGCTTAATCAAATAAATTAAAACACCTAAAATTTAAATAAAATAGGTCGATATGAAGAATAACTTTCATCAACTAACGCAGTAGGACCTAACATTGTTTCAAAGTGAGTTTGGAATAAAAATGCACTTTGTCAATAATATTCTTTAAACGAATTGCTCAAACAGGGCGAGGATATGACGGAGCGGGTAATGGTTAGCGTCTCTCATTTTTGGTGCAATGCATTAGTGCGCTTTACCAGGAAAAGTGTCACGAAGCGTCAAGTAGGCGATTAGTGCACTTAATAACTGAAAACCTGATTTCTATAGCTAACGTAGCAAAACCTGAAAGCAGTTGCTTAGCTTGCCGGTACTATAGCTTTTGTTGTTGCGGTTCTTTGTAGCAGTTGTCATTATGGTAGAAGTATTTCGATGACATTTTATTCATTTTTATCTACTAATAGCCATGAGAAGGTACAGTTGTCTGGCAAATCCGATACCATGGCTAACCATTTTGAGGAAGATGAATAAAGCCTTCTTCTGTAAAAGCATTTAAATATGTAGCCAAGCCTTCAAAAGATGTCACGGCCAACAGAAGATTAGCACGTATATTATTAAGACCGTCTAATTGAAGATCTACACTCACGGGTGATAATAATCTGTGTGAATGTTCTGACGTAACCGGCCCTAATTGTTGTATGCAAATGAACCAAGTTCCTAAACAACATGATAACTTTCGAAGCAAACAGGGTAATGGGACACAGAGATATACAAGCAGTGCTGTCATGAAATATGGAACAAGACAAAGAAAGTACTGCTGTCTGCGCAGTATGTTGCATTTCTCATTTGAAACTGTTGTAAATACTGAATGTACTTAGCGTTCCTATTATCTGAAGTAGAAAACCACATATTTTATCAGTAACACCATACATCACTAACCGATTTAGTTTGAGCCTATTTAAACGACAAAAATGCGCAAAGCCCATCGTTAAGTGCAAGTAATTTAAGCTGATTCGCTTAAAGATGACGACCTACCGGGCGACATAAAATTACTTATGTTGTAACTAAGTCGACAAAAAAGCCTAATAATGATGTTACTCAGCAACACTTCAGATAACTACATTATACATATATATATATATATATATATGATATATTTATATATTGCGGGCACCTTTTCTGGGAAGATCGTATTCGACAAGGTCGAGCGTCAAATATAACGGCTTCCAATGCTCTAACGCACCAGTGGTTTTAGGTGGTATTTATTCTATACAAATTCGCAGAGCCACAACAAGAAGGTGGTGGGGCGAAGATCTCGTTAAGAATATGTACCGCAGTGAGTTTGCGTCACAACATACGCATTTATATGATTTACGCAAATCTAACATATTGCACGTCCAGTACCTTATTTTATATCCAAGTGTAGCTAATTCAAGACGGCCATCTCAAATTCAAGGTAACAACATACGAACTGCTCAACCGATCGCTTAGATTCGTCAGGCTTGTGCAAGTGAAGCACACGTATGTCATAACAGTTTTTAATTAATACCATCATTTTCAAAATAAAAAAACGCATCCGAAGTTGACCAACTTTTCAGTTACTAGCTATAATACTCAAAGTATATTTTCTTTTATAGTTATCCGCGGCCGAAAGAGCTTGTTACGACTTTTCTCAAAAAATGAATTATTTGAAATGAAAATATGAACTGTTCAAACGGCTGTAATAAGTTTACGTTTATGATTCAGCGTGTGTTGTCAGTGACTTTCTGCCAAAGCGTTTCTAATGCCAGAACGGTCTCATCGATGCGTTCATCTGACCCTGGTATAGCACGTACGCTGCTTTGGCATAGTTTACGCTGCAAGTTGCTGTCGTTGCTGTCTATAACTCCTGTCATTATTATTACGACGAAGACCAACATTTTCTCTTGGGTGTCAAGGTCTCCTGTTAGAAATTTCAGTTGAAAAGCTTTGTACAGCAAAAAAACATTATTTATCTTCGTTTGGCGCATTCACAGATCAGTTTACCACCGGTAGCTTTACTACGGCAGTTAGGTCTGGTTAGGCTAAATAAAAATATTCAAATTCTTGATGCTGCAGAGTTTAACAATCACACAAATCAAAATATTTAAAACTTGTATATATATCTCCATTGTATAGTACATAACGAACAGCAAAATCGCGTCTATTTTTGAAAAGGTTCCGCCGAACATTATCCTTGTAACGTTTGTTGTTACTCACAAGCCAACATCTATGTAACAACATTTTACACTTTTATAGCGATGCACTTCATCGTCCATGAGCGACATGTATATCAACAAAGCCATTCTGGTAACTACCGTCCACTTAATGAAATGGACGGTACTTGCCAGAACGGCCACCTATACGCTGCTAAACATATTCAGTGAGAACATATTGTAGCAGAAACACTCGCGTTATGGGATCCTTAACTATCAACGAAGCGCACATGGATGTAAAGGAGCTCAATGTCTCAAAGATTCGTAATTTAAGCTAAAATAGAAAAGAGACTTTAATAATCACATATTGTGCGTGACGAGTCTAACCCAAAGATGCCGAGATCCAAGCAAATTGTCAATTCAAGGAGTCGTCTAAAAGATTCTATAACGTTAGTGTTTAGCAAGGTATCATATACAAGCTGAACCTATCCACGATTGAGTGTTTTCTTACGTGAATGACAAATCCGTTTTTTTATACTGTCTACTGAAATGTTTCTTAGTATAACAAAATGTATTCGATCGAGCTTTACGATTAATATCACATTAGCCTAACATTTTCTACCTGCTATCTCTCAAGTTACTAAATGGACGAGTCTCAATAATTTCGTAGAAATAATTCGCGTAACGTATATACTAATTCACTCCAAAAATACAGCATGGCATTCCATCACATTGGCCAACGGACTGTTCCCCACCACTGCTAAAAATGGCTACTCTAGTGCTACCGCTGTAGAACCTCAAGTAAAGTGGTCATAATAGATTATTAAAAATTATTTACCCTCAAGAGTTATATTTGCATATTCCGCATCATTAGAAAAATGTCGATATTCTGTTGAAAATGGCTATATCTTTTTCAAAATACAGAATTTTTTAATTTTGAATTTTCTCGATAGCATAATCACACATTTACAAACACACGGTAATCAATTTCAAATACCTGAACACGTCAAAATGATGTCAAAGTAGCTGTTTCCACTTATTTCTAGATTAGCGGGATAGAGAAAAGAGCTTCAGTGTAATGGTCAATAAAATGCATAGATCCGGTTATCTGTGAAACACACAGTTAACATTTATGTGTGCCAGTCGAGCTAAAAAAGTAACGATTACAAGTAGATATTGAAAATACATTCGCCTCCTTCTTCTGTAGTTTTTGTCCACGTGGCAGAATTTAAGATCTTTTTCAGATTCGATCCACGCGTTTCTTCACTAGGCCTGAAAATGAAACATACTTGTATCAATTCCGTAGGTTTTTTTCACAGAACAGAGGTCCAGCGTGCTAACACAACTGCTGCTTCAGGAACGTTTCCGTTAAGCCAAAAAAATTAGGCCAAACGATTGACAGAGATAATTCGCGATTAAAATCAGGTGGTCCCGGCGAACTTACGGCGCACTGTACAGGCCCCAACAAAATGGCACATTGCGAGTTGTATGACCATCGGGATGGCACCTTTACTCTATTCGTTAAACCGCAAGAGGGCGGCAAACACCTTCTCAATGTCAAATATGGAGGAGAACATGTGCCAGGTACGAAACATTGATTCGAGATTACTTGGAGCTGTTTTGTGACATTTTACTATTTTTATTAACTTCTTACTAACTGTGCAATCATCTTAACATCTGATTATGTGAGCTGTTCCGTGGAAGTAACGAGAAGTAAGTGCGCTAAGACTGTATCTGAATCACTCCTTTCCCCTTCGTGAAATTTTGAGTATGAACAAAATATTTAAAAGGTTATAAATATAACCTTTTTTTTTTTTTATAAATTTTTTTGCGGTAGTTTATCTGATTTAAATAAAGCCATTCGTGTTACTTTTTTTTTGTTATGCACAATCCACTCCTTAATCGATAAAAACAAAAGATTTACTTAGAAAGACACTTCTGTTATCACTGAAAAATTGATAATAAGGAGCACAAGAGTACTAATACTGATATTAACCTAACTGATAGGTTATTTGGCAAGCATTTATGGCTTTTTAAAATCGCTGTATTTTTCATCGACTATATGAAATTACACGGTGTATTACGTGAGGGGGATCGGCTGAATTACTATCAAAGCAGAGGCGCGTTCCGCATTGTTTTCCTGCTTGTTAATACGTTTTTTCCGCAGGTTCGCCATTTACAATGAAGATCTGTGGAGCACCCGATGCATCAAGGGTTCGTGTGTACGGGCCAGGCATTGAGGCAGGCGTGCTGGCGAGATATCAGAGCAGATTTGTTTGCGACACTCGGGGGGCCGGTGCCGGGCAACTAACCGTGCGAGTTAGAGGGCCTAAAGGTAAACATGATTCGTAACAGCTTGGGAGACATAAATGCGAAGCTGTTGAATCCTTGCTAGATGTTAGAACGACCACTGGCTTATTGTGATGATGATTTTATATTCCATATTGTGACAACTTTTTCGCTTAACCTATATGGCTTAAAAATCTACAATTATAAATTGTTGTATGTTGAACGTACATGATTTATTTTGGCTTTACAGGTGCGTTCCGCGTTGAAATGGCCCGAGAAAGTCACCGGGACCGCACCATTCTGTGTAAATATGACCCTACCGAACCAGGAGACTACCGCATCGAGGTGCGCTGGTCTGGCGAACACGTACCTGGCAGCCCGTTTGTTGTTCTCATATTCGACACACACGAAGAGCTTATCCGGCACCTGCAAAACCAACAGGCTCAGCACCAGTTGCAGCCACCGGAAATTCTTCCTCCGCCACCATCTTTGAGACCCATGCTTGGCCACTAGGTTTTGCCCTTATTTTTAGAGTTTTGTATTCTTACTTGTCTTGACATTTTTATTTAATGCTTGCATTGTCGACAAATCAATATTGACAAGCCACATTGAAGAACCAACGCACGATCAACTCCGCTAAATAGGACATGGATATGTGAAGCGCATCTCTAGCAATCTACATTGGTATCAAAAATGTCGATGTTTCTTTTTAAGAAAGGAAAGGGAAAGCCCCCGAAAAGTTAGAAAGGGGGAAGTTGAGACAAAAGTACAAATCTACAGAACAAGGCAGATTCTAATTTTTTTCATTTCGGCTAAATACGCGAATAAATTTGAATACATATTCCATTATTTTTTAACTTCGTTTTTAGGACTAGATGTTAGGTTATAGTTAAGGAAGGGGCTGGTAATATTAGGACGTGCTCGAATAAGTCTGATACGGGGTATTCGGCCTGCTCTTGCGGGAGTCTAGCACGGAACATACCAACCCGTTCTGTATAGTAATAATGCTAGCTCAATTTGCAATGTCCTGCTGGAAATGGGAATTAAATATAATCTAGAACTAATCATCTAGATATTTTAGTGACACTAAGTGAATAAAGGAAAGATACCATCAGTTTAAAGAAAGCGGTACTAGTTTCACATACGTAATTGTATCTTTAATCTATTATTACGACCCTTTTGTCCTCCTATATGCAATAGCAAACATAAAGGTGAAATGGTTGTTCAACAAATTATGTTCGTCCGCTTTGCACAGAGCATACGAATAGACACACACGCGTACACTATTCAATGTTAGTGAAATAGACATACATAATGTACGCTGCCTTATATACAAGTCTGTTAATGACGTTGCTCTTCCATGTCGACTCCACTGATGGCAACAGTTTACAAACGCAAAAGCTTGCAAAAAATAAAAATACTAAGGCATGTTACAACCTAGTATGTTTGAGAGGTTCGTTAGTGTTGCGAACTAAATATTTCATAAGTTAACTGGCGCTATAAAATTAGCACTGGCGTCGAGAGCCGCATAAATCAGCAACCATCATTTTAAACCAGATACTTTGTAAGTTGCCTGTTTTGTAGATTCACAAGCTCATTCCTATAATAGCCATAGACAAATGTTGCATAGCGTGTTAGTTTGATTACGATGGCCTACTTATAACGTTTACGTATCTCATGAATGTTGCGATGCAGGCCCCGTACCGCAAGACAAACTACCGGGGTAAAAATTGTTAGAACATTTTTACATCAATACTTATCTAGCATTCTTTAAACTCCTCCTCCACCTCATAATAAATGAGTCTAGAAACCAGACACGCAATGTGCCAAACTGCTTGCATTGACTCAAGCTGGAATATTCGCTTTTCACTTGACTTCATTCTGTACTTAGTTAGAACTTCCAAAAAAATTCTAGCCTAACATTGGATATATCCGTAACAAATACGTAAAACTGGCAAGATTTTTGAAAATAAAACAGAACTTGTTTTTAAATTTTTGAGCACCGTTCTGCAGAAACTTATGGAAGAAATCCGGAAAACGGGTGGAGACATTACCTTAACATAGGCGCAAAACGTGCTTTTCGCGCCCGTTTTAGATTATACAGATTATAACACAAACACGGTCTAAGGAGATTACGTAGCCATATACTTAGGCTTAAACTGAAATAGATCTGGATATTGTTGCTATTACGCGCAATCCTGGCCTTACTACCATGTGTGTAATGTATCTAATATCGCCTTCATGTAAATTTTATTGCATTTCGTGCAATAAAATATGTAAAACGCTTAATAAATGCTATTTCGAGGAACAGCTTAAATGTTAATACTTATTGCTAGGTCTATGAGAAAGTTAACGTTAAAAGGTATCGACCGATGAAGCAGAAACTGTTAAACAGTCACAGGAACGTGGTGTGCACGCTATTAATACGCACAGTCCGAATTCTAAGCTTTTATTTACTACCTGTTAAACTGAATATACATTCTAGTGCAGAGGGATCTCAAGCTGATCGCTACAGCCATAATCCCACGTAAATAAACCAAAAAAGTATAGAAAATTACATGGAACTATGTATACGTTCCGTAAACTGTACGGTGTGCACGCCATCAGAGGCAGCCTCGCTGTCTGTTATATCTTGTAGAAGCTGCTTAAACAAAATACGAGTTCGAGTGGACAAAAGCATGTACTTTAGAAGGTAGAACTTGAGCCTGTAACGTATTGGTTAAAACGACTTCCCCGTCCTCAGTTAGGGTACCTTTGTCGACGTTTTCTAACCTGAACGTCTTAATGGGCAAAAGTCGCACGTTTGGTATTTTTATCGCTTTCCTTCTCCTGTTAAATAGATAGGTCGGTCAGCAGTTCAGTGCGCAACACCTTGTCTTGCAGAGGTAATAACCAGCAAACACCATAGTCGAGTGCTGCTATTAACAAGTCAGATAAAATGTGACTTTCGAGGAAGCCATGGATGATTATAAATTTACCCTCATCTACCTGCCACGTGTCGGATATTGGTTCATTGAGTTTCGGAGCATCGACCTTTTCGTGCCTTCCATGCTTACGTTTTGTGAGCACTTTGCAACTTTTTTCGATAGGCTTCGCAAACAACTACGCGCTCCGCATTTTTAGCCTGAAAATCAAAAGCTAGTGAATCATATTTTACTGGATATGTGTTGAGATTAATTATGGGGTTCTACGCAACTGATGTGAACGTGAGCCCTATTACTGCAGTCTTAAATGATCAAATCAAGTCAAGAATAAGTTTATCTTCATTGTTGAAGAACTTATGTCCGGCGGAAGATGGTAATCATACATTTAATACACTATTAATGTATCTAGTTAATATTATTAATGTATATATAATTATATATTAAGACTATTAGTATATCTAGTCTACTGACTTTTATGACATGGCATTCGACAATTATAAATGTGTATATTTTTAAAGAACGATTATTTTGTTTTTGGTCAAAAAGTACTTCACATTTCAAGCATGAAAAAGTGGTATATACATAGGTAATTCAAATAACTGCATTGCACAACGTTTTATTATAAACTCACCGTTAACTGAGGAAAGAAACTGATGTAAACATGTTTTAGACTTACCACTTGGTTCGACTTGGATTCGTTCTAAGTATGCTCCCTTCTTCTAGTTTTTGACGTACCCCGCTAGACTTCTTGATCTTCGTTTTCTGGAGTTTAAGTATAAGCATATGGAAATTGAAAGATCAATCACAACCATCGGATTTTTCCATACTTTCCTGACAATACAGAGCAATTTCGAAATAGAGAATTGTGTGAACGCCCCTAGAGGAACCTTTCTATATTACTTGAAAAGAGGATTGGATCGTCATGAAATGATTGAATAAAGCATACGCTTAATAAATATAGTTATGTCAAACCCTCTTTGATGTTGTTTCAGCAATTTCAGATTTACCGGCAACGAGTTTTATCATCCGAATTGGCGACTTTGTCCGTTGAATACGGGCGTCGCACCCCAGTAGAAGTTTCAGATTGAAAAGTCCGACGTGTGGTCGGCATTGCAGATTTCTTTATTAGTGGCACGTGAACCGATTTTATTGTTCTTTCAGGCAGGTACGAAATAGACTGAATAGATGCGCAGATCTGCAGGTTGTTATACATTTGAATTACTCATATATATATATATATATATATATATAT
>MNPL01000645.1:0-10428 GCA_002081605.1 Tropilaelaps mercedesae | reverse complement strand
ATATATATATATATATATATATATATATATATATGGCTAGGTCGAATATTGTACTTATCGCGTTTGTGCGTGTGATGAAAATTCTATTGTGTATGCGGTGGTTTGTTTTAGGATCGGCAGAGTCAAAATGATGCCCATCGAGAGCGAGTACTTCTGCCACTTTTTATCATCGACCGAAACAGTTTCCAAGATGCTCTAGCCCGTATGGCATCGCTCTGATAATACGGGAAGCTCAACGAAAAAGTGCATGGCGCCTATGAAACAACGATAGCCAGTGGACAAAAACAACTTGGCATCTACGGGCGTTTGGATAAGTCCGCTTTGGCGCGATCCAAATATGCGGACGAGGCGAAAAACTTTACGTAGGAGTCGACGCTGGCTCTGATTGCAGTGCTAAAAGCGTGGTAATACATGTCGGCACACGTTGGGACAACGTAGACCGATGAGGAAGTAGTGACTGAAACGTGCCTGCTTCATGTAGGAGTGAATAGGGCGAGGTACTGCCGGTTATTGTTACATAAATAAAGTGAACATTATTTTTTTCTTGTATATACATTTTGTTGTAATGACGCTGTTTTCGGTCTTCAGATAGGCACATTCAGACTAGCGTACGACTGAGTCTCGGCTGTTCTATTGGACGATTTCCCGTAGATGGTTAGCATCTGTTGTTGGCCTTTAATTATTAACCGTCACTTTAGGCTTTATTTATATTTATTATTCCTTGTAGTACCTGAATATTTGAAAGCGGTCAAATGTTGAATTACCTTGAATGGTCGTTTGATGATGTTTGATAAAACCTTAAATTCCTAAGTGGAGTGTAGCTGGTTATAGAGTCACAGCTTAAACGAAGACAACGGCAAAAACCAGAAGCTACACCAACTAGGTACTTTACGCGATACTGGAATGGATGGAGGCTGGTCTGGCTCTGGTAGCCAAATAAAAATATCTCGCTGACCAGCAAGAGGTAAGTTCAGTCTGTCAACCTCGTTCTGGAGAAAACACGGGTAAGGAGGGCGATTGAAAAGGCACCTACATAAAAATCTCGGAGGAATGCCCCCGTCCGGAAGTTGTCTCACCGCTGCGTCATGGTAGTACAATCTAGGGTGGAAGCCAAGAACATGCATCACCTAAAGCGGAGAGGCGACCTTCCAGGCAGTAAGACCCTATAGGCGTTCACCTGCTTATTATCAGGTTCGATTTTTCTCAACTTCATAGAGCAGGTCATCTTCCTCGCCTTTAAGTTACTAAAGCGCATTGATCCCAGTGACATTCCCAACTCCGCTAGTGCCGGGATGAAACGGACAGTGGTATAACCCATTGTGTTGGACCACTTACCGTTAATGAAACTGGACACCGTCACCTAGCATATCCATCACTAGTAACCTAAGGTGCGCTCAACCCTGCGCGATCCATTAATAAACCCCATTGAAGAATTCCGTGCACGAAAATATGCTGGTATCAATAATCATTTATTTTAACTTAATGTAAGTGGATTGCTTCTCTGTTAAGCTTTGTTTCAGCTTTGTTAAATTATATTTATGTTTATACTACTGTTTCTCATGTAACTCCGTTGTGCATTTCTTATTTTTATTGACTATATTATCTGTGATTTTAGTCTCCGCGTATTACGAGACCCCAGTGTACCTTTATCTTGACCGAAAACATACCCATAGTAAAATTGCAGTTTTGCGAACAGGCGATCACAGTTTGC
This sequence comes from Tropilaelaps mercedesae, assembly GCA_002081605.1. Taxonomy (NCBI): domain Eukaryota; kingdom Metazoa; phylum Arthropoda; class Arachnida; order Mesostigmata; family Laelapidae; genus Tropilaelaps; species Tropilaelaps mercedesae. Next base: position 8,717 of record MNPL01000645.1, on the reverse strand, counting down.
ATCCGTCGAGGCTTTTAAGTAAATCGACTCTTCGAGTTCTTCGTTTGACACTCGTAACCGCTTTTGCATTACCTCGAACGTTCGACTTAGTCACGGCTCGATTATATTGTCTGAGCTTTCCGGCAATCCGTTCAACGACGAACGTAGTATACAGAGTGTCGTAAAGTTGTTTACAATCTCCTCTCTGTGGGGAGAAATCTCTCTAGGACAAACTTGTTATAGTGTTTTCATCCTGCCCAAAGCAAGTGTCACCGTTAGAGGCATGCAAAGCAGATACTATAAATACGTATATTTAACACATGTTTAAGGGATCACCGTCCCATATGTGCATTATGGTTATAATTTAATTATTCACAAACATTTTTACTAATTTTTATGTTGCTCTTGTTTTGAACGTTGGTTTTTCTCCCATCAGACCCCATGCACTGCACCTACTCAAAAAATAACACATGCACACCTAACTTCCCTCAGTCTTCCCTCAGTAGGCCGTGTCGTAGCTAGTATTTTCGTAGCGTCTTGTAAATATATCCAAACTGTGCTGTACGTTACAAAGACAAAAACGAGTATGCGGCGGTCGGCTGCGAGCGAACAAAGAGCTTCTTAAAGAGGAAAAGCAGGGACCCATAGAGTCCTCACAGCCCAAGTAATCCAGCCGGATAAGACAACTGCACGTCATGTAAAGTGGGCATTGAGAACAAGAGCCTTCGCCCTCGTTGATGAGAGTTACCTAACAAATAGGGGTTAACCTCCTTGACTTGATACTACTACAACTAGCCAACAAAAACAGCAAAAAACAAATGTCACTATTCACCCTGAAGTGGCACCTTCTCACATTTTTTCTGTGACGTTATGAACGTCACAGCAACGATTTTAATGCAGTATACATACTAGCGGCATTTCTTCATGGGGCGTGTGAATATAAAATCTTAGCCGAGTGAGCAAACTCAACCTCAAAAAGATTTAAAGTAATTACATATTGGCTGTCCAGTGCTGAAATCGAGTGAAAACAAGCGTCTTTAATACCATGATCGCGACAATGCTGTTGTCGCATTGAACTGCGTTACTGTAGTATCGGGTTAATCTCCACTTGAAAGGAAAGTCTTTAGTAATTATCAACTTCGGGACAACATCTCGCGTTTTTGCCCAGCGACAAACTCACACCAACTTATGTCGAATCATCCGTTTCGGCTCTGGTGGCTCTTGCGGTAATCTTGGCACGCATTCAGCCAACATGACATGAGCAGGAACAACAACAACTTCTCCTTGTGCCATGCCAATCCTGGCGCAGACCCTAACATAATTAGATGTCACACTTAGTGGGCATATCCAGTCGTCAAGTCACGGCGGCGTGTCTTCGATTTAACAGCTCAGCCCCGGTATTTTCTCGAAGCATATGCCCGTGACTATGACCGTTGCCCCCATGATCCTCAGCGTTTGCCAGCACAACTCGTAGACACGCATCTCTGGCTCCGTAAAACTAACACTCGCTTAATCCATTCAGGACCGAATGACACAGCATCGTTTATTATTGCGACTGTTGGAATACGATAAAAATTAACAAACGCACGAACAAAATACAACAAAGCTAACGGCAACGGCTTTTTGGCGGCTCTTCTATAGAATACCGAGGACGGTTGGCCACCATATGATGAAATGCTGCCACCAGCGTTGATTGGGCTGGATGCGCGGCGCTTGCGTCATGGCGTCGACTTGGCGCCGTGTCAACTTCTCGAGCAGGTAGTCCATCGCCAGTTCGATGTGGCTCACCATGATTGCTAGTTCCTGCATCTGACCTGTATCGCTCGCGTTGGTCGTCTCGTTTTCTGCACACTTCTCGATGTAGTTCATCAGTTCCTCTGCATAGCCGATCACCAGCTTCAGGTTCGTCGAATCGCTCAGCGAAAAGTTCATGTTACTCTCCCGCATCTTGATGACGCGTTTCTTTACCATGCGTATGCGCTCTTCGATCTTGCCACGCTCTCGGGCTAACTTGTAGTTCTGGCCGGCGCAGTCATTCTGGGTGGTTGTTTCGTCGGAGGCCATACTCCTCGTATGGCCTGGGAGACAAACGGGTTTACCAGACGATGGGGCCACCTACGCGAAACGCGTTCGACGGCTAAAGTACGCTCGACGGGTCGGTCAGTGGCCAACTAACGGGGCGTGGCACTTTGTCGTTGAATTGGGCAGGGGACTTTTGGACGTTCACCACGAGCCCGTTGTGGACACAAGTGAACTGTGCTGACTAGGTCGCACCTTAAGGCGGGAAACAGGATCGGCCCACTCTCGAAAGCGCCTATCTTCGCCTGGTGGACGTCCTTGCCAGTTTTTCGACCTGCAGACGTACAATCGAGAGTCGAACGAGTAGTGTTCAGCACGCGAACCGAAGCAGTAACGTTCGAACCACGCCGGCTTTCCACAGCCGTCAACTATGCGCAACAACGATGTCCAATGCTTACGGCGGGGTCTGTTTTCTTCGACGATCTAATAAAAGAAAATGTCCAGAGCACTACGATACGATGAGCACGGAAGGGCAGTCGCGTCGAATTTTTGAATCGGGTTATTGCCACTTAAACGAGAAACATATGCAGGCCGGTAAGCTCGCGTCATACGCCAGACGTGACAATGTGGATTGCAGTAAAAACGGCTGTTTCTGTGAACTTAGTAATGGACGTCGCTTCGAGCTTTCGTATCGCTTTTTGCTGTGAAGCACCATCCAAGGACGCGCTTCGGATCGAAAGAGGTTAACCAGTTTGAGACCACACGGAAAACGCTTCAGAAGTCGGGTCGCTTGCTGGAGTTTGCATGGCTTGGCCGGAAACTGTGTTGAGCCCGTGCTTCGTTCAACTGTTGGCAAAGCGCTGGTGGACCGGACTGTAGTTTTGTTTCGTCAGGTGTCCGCGACAAACAGAAATGCTGCTAGTCGTGAATTGGCCGAAGCAGGCCGCTTTAGTTCTTAACGCGCAACCAATCAGCGGCCAGTTCACTGACTCGACGACATGCGACGAAAAACAGGTGATTCTTCTTTTATACGCGGTAAGTTTTTCGATTTTGAAACATCCCTCGGAAGATGGAGCTGGAAATGACGCTGACTCGCCATTGACTGTGCAGGTGGTCGGATCTCGACGTCAATCCGTTTTCGTCACTTGCGGGGAATCGGACGCATTCAACAGCTGGAGTTGGTCGTTTTTGATAACGCTGCCGACCTAGTTATCGGATTCCAGCTAGGTCGATTCAGGCGGCCTACCCAGTTGAGCTCGGTGGTGCATTCGTGTGCGCCTTGCGACCGGAGAAGACACGTAGGTGCACGGGTTCGAGCCCCGCCGTAGCACATGTACATGTTTGTGGGGTCCATCTTACGATGTAATACAACAAGTGCTACCGCAAATGTTGAATATTGGCTGGTGATCAGCCCTAAACAAAAAAGCCGTCTATCCAATATGGATGCAAACACACACTCCGCATGACCCTCCGACATCAGCGTGTTCTACAAACGCACCGGATTCGACCGGCGCAGTGCGGATTTGGCCATGTCGAATAGCGATAGAAAAATCTGCGAGTGCGCTTGTTCCGATGTAATGTGTCGATAAAAGAAGTGCACGAGTTGCGTCAATAGGATTCTAGGTGTCGAGCTAGAGGTGGAATCCCCGAAGATACAAACATATTTGGAACAAAACAAACGTTCCGTACGATGACAATTTGACGTTCATCAATACTCGCATCGCTATAGTTCCAACGAGTTCCGTCTAGAAACTTTGGGAAGGTTGGACTAGGGTATGCATTCCTAGTTGTCAATTTTTGCTTAATTTCTCCAAATGGCTCAGTTAACATTGACTAGAGTAGCCCCATTAGTAGCACACGGCATGATCCTAATCTCTTGCGTGCCTGTGTCTGTGGGTGTTTGCATGCGTGAACGTTTAATTCGCCCATACAAAATTGGTTTCTGGTGATTACCCGCTGCGAAGCATGAGACGTTTCATTGTTTGATTGGTGGTCAGCTGTTCTCCAAGCAGCTGCTCTGCTGTTTGACAACAATTCGCGTGATTGTGATATTCAGGCCGTTTGAGACTGCGGTCGTAAGTTATCATCCGATTATCGATTATTTTTGTGAGACAAAATATGTGAGACATCAATCTGCTCAATCTGTCTTAGCTTCCTCCAACTGTCGCTCGTAGCAGCGCAGCGGAGCCTCGTAGCATCATTGTACTCGTGACGTTCTCTTAAAAAGCGGCGACCGTATGGTAGTGGCAACAAAACTGACCATGAATTGATATGATTCGCTCTGAACGCCTTCGGCGTTCACATTTGAGGGTGAATTCCCTACACAGAAGTCATTCGCTATGCTAATCACTGCGTGCATCGCCTTCAAAATAGCCATCTGTATGTGCACAATAACTGTCTGTCCCTATGTATGCACAAACGTTTACAGCAACAGCCTTAGCGGTAATCTTCATTCGCCACACGGGTCGCGTCATTGGATACAGCGTCAGTAATAATATAATAATAATTATATATAAGAATAGTAATAGTTATTATTATTATTATTATTATAGTTTGTAGACCTCAATGTCCACCGGCTGAGACAAAGCTGACGTCGGAATTCTGGGAGTTTACTATTATGTCAGGTATTCAGTTGCTCTCCTGGCGATCTATTTGATCCCTTAGTTCATCGTTGGTTGCCTTAATTTTCGTTCATGTTGTCGATCAATGTAGCTCCGTTGTCGTGTAGAATGAATCGTGTTGCAAGTCCCTCTCGATAAGCGCAATTGGATGCGTTTGGCGTTCGAGGTCGAGTTGGTTATCGCTGTTTTGGCATTCGTTTACCCTCTAGTTCAAGGCCGTGTCGAAGCAATACAAAATACGTGGGCCTCTGGGTCAACGACAGGTCATGCGCGTGAGTTATGTTTGTGTGTAAATAAAACATTTACTTACCTAAATTGATGGTAAAAGTATTTTTTCACGGGTGTAGTTCATTCCTGTGTGCTGCTGTAGTCAGCGGCATTTGGCGCTCAGTGCATAGCACATCCATTATAATAATTAAAATAGTAATTTTATTTCCTGTCTATGCACATCCGAGCCGCTTAATGTGTACACGTTGATAAACACGCAACGTCTGTCACACAGGCAAGAGGATATTCCATCGACAGAAGGCCGGATGCACGACGGAGGAGCCACCATGCTATCATTTTGCTAAGAGAACGAATTAGTGTGTTGAGGGCGGCCGACAAGCCCGTCAACCTTTGTTGTGGCTTTAGCTCGCAACAAAAATGGCTGAGTGCGTGACAGACTCAGCAACCCAACAAAAAGGTAAAATAACGGCGGTTTCGGTTGTCGACGTCACAGCGTAGTGCAATGCGTAGCGGCGAAATAAATAGACAAGCGGGTTTGTCGTAGCACGTGACGCTGCAAGCTTGTCGTTAACCGTCCATTAGCTCCGTCGTGTGCAGTGTGGTTACCTATGCCTGAACAACTTTGTCAGATTGTCGATAAACCACTTAGCGTCAGGCCGAGAACCTTCCTTGTTCATCTGCAAGTGCTTTTGTCGGTTCGAATCTTTTTTCCCATAAAGTCTCATGCTAGATGTGTGGAGGGCTGTATTTCGTTAGCTGCACCAATTTATTTATTATTGTCTAGAATCTATGCAATCATTAATGTCTGACAGTTTCGTCTGTCCCAATCCGTATGAATTTAGCTTTGCCGAAATTGCCGAATCTTCTTTTACTTGCGGGGCTTAGCCTTGTGAACCAAATTCACCGATCTGCTGTTTTCGTCGTGCACCAGCTGTAATAAGCTGGCATAGTGACTCCGGTAGACAGTGTAGATAGATGACGTTCAGTATGGCCCCTTAAGAAGCTTTTACCACAATGGAGCGTCTATTTTACGGTGTTGTAAGTTTTTTTGCGAGTTAAGTGAATTTGACACTCGTTATAGAAATACACTGTGCTAAAATAAAATAGTCATAAATAGACGAAGCTCGTATTACCCCAAGCGAATATTAGTTGCGTTATATATTTACATATATTTATTGACGATATATATTTATTGACCTGTTCGACTTTGTTTACTTGGGCTACCGCCGTTCCCAGCTATGAGAACGATAACGGAGACACCTACTTTGAAGTTAACAAATATGGATGTTAATACACAAGATTAGACAAAATCAAAACTAAGAAAAAATATACATTGAAATCATTTAGCTGATAAATATTGTTACAGATATCATACCTTATCGTATTTCTGTAACAATAAGATGAAGGATCTGAAAATCGTGCAGCAGCGTCCAATTCTATGTCTGAGGTTCCTAACGATGAAGAGAAATCGTTAATAAACCTCGAAGGCCCGAAAAACGAGTCGAAGGATTCGAAGGATTCGAAGGATTCGAAGGACAACCCACAGCCTAACAACACTGATGAAACACAACGCAATGCAGATGCCGATGACGCGCCTGCAATTAAGGATTTAGACTATGAGGTTTTGATCTCACCAAGGAGTTCCGGCAAACGCGTTGCCAAAGACGAGAGTATTCTGAACAGTCCTAAACCGAGTTACCCTCATGCAACGGTAAGAATCATCCTACATACAACAATCTAACACTCATCAATATAACATGACTTACTGTCGATAGTCAATTGGGGTAAAGCTGCCGTTTATTGTTTCACTACCGTGTACATTGATTCCGTGAATTAAGAAAATGTAGTCCATTTCTCTGGAGGTTTTTAAGTTGCATTACTGGTTTCGACGTGCATCATAACTAGTTTTGCCATCTGGTCTCGGAAGCTATATTGATTTCAATGAAGGGGTAGAGCTACAAAAACATCGTACCTAGGGTAAAGAAATCCCCTTGCGGCTAACCACACTGGTTCTGTTGGACGTGAAGACTAGTCATTAATTACTTAAGGAGGTTTCGTCTATCAAATAAGACGATTCCGTTTATTGACGCCTTCATTAAGATGCGCCTGAACGTGGACGTCAAAAGGATCATTTTCAAGTGACGTCGTCCACCATATCAGTAAAGAGTGTTTGAATACATCACACAAGAGTGCAGTTTTCTAAACGTTTTCATACACACTTGCATTTTCTGTGAGCATTGCTCCACAACAAGACCGACTAAAATACCTCGTCTATGGTCATGTAAAGACTGATGCTCGTATGTGTTGTAAAACTTCATTTTCAAATAGAATGTTGGTAATTATTATAATCAGCTTCAACTATACGCAAAAGCTGTTATGACATGGGTGTTCCAACCGTAGAAAGAGGATCATACAGAACAAATGATATTTTCCATGCCTTTGGAGCACTCTTGATACATCTCTGCCTCTTGAATTCTCTGCCAGAGTAGTTGGTCAGTGCAGTTCAGCCACCGTCAACGAAAACGTCAATGCAGATGATCTTCGAGTCATTACCTATTCTCAGTATTCACTCAGTCACGATTCGAACCTGGAGTGGAGGTTTTGATGCGTCCATCAGCCGTGACACGCCACTGTAGCTTCATCGGACAGGTTAGACAATGAGACGGCAATACCGTAACAGTCGTGCTGCGTATTCTGTAATTTTCGCTTGTCTGTGTTAGAATTCCTCGCCGCAACTCGGTGGGCTAAACCGTGCTGCACCCGTTGAGTCGCCATACAACCGGCGCTCAGTGCACACCCTACAGAAACTACCTGCATTCACCAATTCCCCGACGGAGAACAATTTCAAGAAACGTTCTTGGCGTTGCTTAGCCGCCGTTGTGGTCCTAACCGTCATCGTAAGTGCGATATGTATCTGGCTTTCCTTCGTAGGTGAGTATTGCGCGCCGGCTATCGACAGTGACGTGGTGGCGTTGTCGCCAAGCGGAGGACGATTTTTCGTATATTCACGTTAATCAGGAACGAATCTAGACATAAGTCTGTTAGATTAAGCACAGCTTAAGAAACTCCATGGGTAACCACAGAAATGTCAGCAATAGAGCATACGATCGTTGTTGTGGTAGTAATGGCGGTGTTGAAAAAGGTTCGTAACAAAGTCATTATGCGTCTTTTTGTTGCCCGAGGCCAAGTGTATGGTAAGGATCCGCTAAAGGATTCGTCCTTTTTGTGGTTTTTACGTGGTTGCAATGGGTGAACTTCTTCTGTTTGTAGTAGTAATACGTTGTATTTTCGCAATATCTGCTTGTCTGTAAGCTTAGAACTTGTTATTTCATAGGTGCTCTATGATCGAGTGTTGTGCAGAATACTAATTCCTACGATCATTTAATGGAATTAAAGAAATGTCGAAATGCTCCTCTTTCGAGAACGAACGCTGTTTAAATGGCAGTTGCGTAAGAACGACATCAGGTCTTCAATGTCTCTGCCGTCGCGAAGATTCCACGCTGGGATCATGCGAGCCCGAAACTTGCGCCGAGACGGCCAGAAAGAAATGCCGCAATCAAATCTGCCAAGAGAACCCGATTCGGTGTTTGTACGCGCGTGACTACATCGAAGCCGTAGTCAGAGGTTAGCACTTCAAACGACGTGGACCCTTCATGCAGCTTTTAAACGTAGGGAACGCTTTCAACCCAACACACTAAATGTATGAAAACGCGTTAAGCTTCCGTTGTTGAAGTTGATAAGTCCCGTAGGAGCCAATTAGCAGGACAGATATTTCTGTAGACTATGATAAAAGATCTTGTCTTCAATATGTTAGCATGCGCCAGACTGTTAGGAATATATATATATATATATATATATATATATATATAT
>MNPL01000644.1:0-19983 GCA_002081605.1 Tropilaelaps mercedesae | reverse complement strand
ATATATATATATATATATATATATATATATATATAATGCTTAGAATTTTTGCTTTTGAATTATCTTAGAGATAAGTAAAAAAAAAAGGTATGCCATCATTGTTTTATAGAGTTTTTCTTGTGCATCTAATGGCGTGCTTAGAGGTGCCGTAGCTCTCTAATTTTGACTTCTATGGAAAGGGGGTCCGAACCTCTCTAATTTAGTAGAGCTCTCAGGTTTTTCTAAACCTAACGTTTGCGATGTATTTGAAGGTTACTTTTTTTCCACCTATATTCCATGATCAAAATCTCAAAGCATATTAGTCAGTGGGTTTCTTTTTCTATTGTATTCCATAATTTTTTTTTATTCTCAATGTCTAAGTCACACCAATGTTTAACAAAATGTTGACGCTTCCCCAGTCGGAAGCGCCCTTTGTTCGCTATTATTTCCACAGTGGCGTTGACATGCAAAAAAAAAGACTCCTTAAAGTTGTAGACGAAGTTCGACGTCAGCTCCGTTGGTAGAAATCGGTCTTTTACAGTGCAAGATAGGACTTCAGACGGCATTCATATCTTCCTCCTTCGAAATACTAGCCAACTGTTCTTTGTATGATCTTGAGTCACCCATTTTGAGCGTGACTAAACGTAAAGGATGTCAAAGAATGTACCATTTGCATATCAAACGACGCTTTGCGTCCAACGTGTTCGGGAGCAACCTCTTCGTGCAGGACGAGGATCAGCATGCGTGATACGCGATATGGTAAAATAAAATTTTTTCTTGGAAGGGTAGCACCAATGAACGGCGATATTGGATGACCACCGCAAAGTCCCAATCAAACATCTCTCGATCTTTATCTCTGAGCTCATGTGAAAGGCCTAGTAGGGATCATACTCGTGCGGACTAGTACGGACGTTAGAGACGTTGTGGAGAGCCGCATTGGTAAATATTTCTAGATAAGAAATTAATATTGCCGCGCGAATACTATCACTTGGGCTGCAGAACACGCACTTCCACAAGCGAAGGCAATTTCGACGATCTTCTAAAACTTCTTCTAAAAACTTGCTGGAACGTCAGCGCGACTATAGAAGTAGCACTGGACAAAAAGACTTGAACTAGCAGCATTTCGTAAAAAAATTAGCGTATCTTATTGATTGATCGTGAAAAATGTTCCGAATAAAAAAATTTCTAATGAGTATTGACAGTTTGCTTAATAAAAATCGATGAAAAAAACGTTGAATAATTTTTCAAAAATGGTTTGAAGTGGTTTGTAGATGCTATAGATTTGTAGGACTCTTCCAGATAAGCGTTCTGTCGAAGTCTTGACTTTTCTATAGATAGGATTAAAGTTTGCATCAGTACCTTAAAACATAGCGGAGCTATTACAAATTTAGTACACCATTAGATGTACCACAGAGATTTGGCGAAAAAACTACTCTCTTGCACTTCTTCTTGATAAAAAAAAATAAAGTACCTATATATATATATATATATAAATATGCCATCCGAATGTCTACATCTTACTGAGCGGAGGTCGGTAATCCAACCAGCGAATGCGGTCTCGCACAGTTCCAAACACACTCACATGAATCAGTATCCGTCAATGCACTCGTTACTCCGTCAGGATCCGACTCTTCTTCGTAGTGAGTTTCACCGGCGCTTCGACTCAGTCCCGCTGGGTTGAGTCTTTAAGCGATGTCCTGCCCACCGGTCCTAGGTATCCACTCTCAGCGCCTAACACGTTGTGCCATACACAGGGACACACGCCGTGTCCACAGGCAGCGCGGCCCGTCGATCTATCGATGGGGTACTTATATAATGTGCTCCGATTCGCTCCGTGCGGCGTCCCCTCGACGAGAACACTGTGGCAATTCGACGTTCTCTCGCCTGACGCGTCCCTCACTCGGCCCACCGGAACCACGTAACGCGATACGGTCCACTATATCTCGGCTGAGATATCCGATATCTGCTGAAGAACCGCAGAGGACGCTAATCACATTAGAAGCCTCCACGGATGAGCGTGTCGGCCTCGTGTCAATTGTCGTCTGCTTTGGCGCACGGTTTACGCGTGCGCGCGGCCGTACAAGCCGATGTCCTGCGTAAAGTTCGCCCTATTCCTCGTACTGAGGCTATCTCCCTCGTTCAGCAGCGATATCAGCGCACCAGTGTAGGCCCTGCTGTCTCTGCCAGTGGCCTGGTCGTTGTGGGACGCCGGCATGTGCTCCAGGCGGTACAGGGGACCGCGCGCGAAGCAACGCTCGCGCGCACACCCGCCGGTTTGCCCCTCTCTGCCCCTCGCGCCGTCCGTCGCCCCCCTCCCGCTACCAGATCTTCACCACGACGCGGTCGGGCTCCCCCGAACTGGGCAAGGCGAACGCGCCGGCCGTCTCCCGAACCACAACAACTACGCCGCGCACTGCCGCTGTCAGTTCGAGCGATGATCTTCGCGATCTGTTCTGCTACTGTTGTGGCTACGGAAAAATTGCGCTATTGCCCGCTCCGCAAGCTCAATCTTCCTTCACTCCCTCCCTGTTAAGTCGTTTTTCGTACGATAGCACAGCATTGACAGTGGCGTAGCGTTACCGCGACGCTGATGGGCGTCATTGTCTGGACGCTCGCGACGCCGCTAAAGAGTCCCGATCGCAACAATCGCGCGTCAGCCAGTATGACTCGTCCGCTGGGCCCTAAGCGGAGCCTCCTCCTTCCCCCCCCGCCGCCGCCACCCCTCGTTCTGAAGACACGTTCCCATCGTAAGCCGAGTTTATCCGATGGGCATGAACTGCTTTTTCTCGCACGAATGCGCCGAAAAACCAAACACTCGCACCCCTTTAGGCCCCAAACAATAGGAAACTGTAGAATGGGGGTGGGAGGAGTTTCTGATCTGAAGGCTCTGCGTCGTTACGTCGCCGTTTGTCTGTGCCTCAGCTTTTCAGCGGCGGAAGGCGCGTGCGTAGCCATCTGAACGTAGGGGCGACAAAACGACATCGTCTGATGATAACGCAGACCGGTGAAGACTTTCCGCAGCCAAGAGAAACAATTGGCCAAGATCGGACCGATGGCAGAATAACAAATAACCCATTTAAATAGTGGCGGCAGTGTCCCAAAAAACAAGCGAAAGAAAAACAAAAACATTTAGCCAAAAAGGGAAGCCGTCGGAGCTTGCAGATCGGAGCTGTTCCCTCGCACCTCAGCTCAACCATCCATCTTTACGGGAATGGGAGCTTTCGGTGTTCTGAGGTGAATTCCCATTGGACTGACTATCCGCATTGGTCCCGCCAGCGAACAAACGATTGGATCAGGGTGAACAGAGAAACGCCGAAAATCTAGAAAAACAACTCGAGAAAAACACACCACACTGAGCGGTTCACGGGCTCGTTTGGGTATCGGATTATTCGCACCTCATAGTCCATGCTCGGGGTCGTCGACGTCGCCCGGCGGTCAATTTCTGTGACACGACCCGTTCCACTATAATCACGATGAACAACAGATGAGCACAAAACGGCTTCAACGCTTGACAGGGAAGCAGCAGCCGCCGCCGCCGCCGCCGCCTGCTCTGAGATGATGACAAGACAAAATGAGAGGCTTCAAGCATAGCGCGACGGACGAGGTCACCGTCGTCCTACGGGACTCCGTTCTCCGACGTTGTTGGTATGGCCGTCACGTCTGAACTGTCGGATCCTGCGACCTGTCACCGCTCCTCGGACGCTTCCCCGCGGCGCCCCCGCCTAGACACGTGGGGGCTCGGGAGGCGCTCGCGTTTGTCACGAGCAGTCGTCGTATTCGTCACGCGACGATCAAGTCGATGACGGCCATGTTGATGGTCCGTCATGTTCGCCGAGAATCGCCGAAAACTCTGTTCATATACAGCTCCTCGACAAGCGAACGGGAGCCTAACGAAATCGAGAGCGTGAAGCCGTAGACTGATGATAGCTCCGATTCAGCCACTGACCTCAGAGCTTCCGCTGTTTGGCAATAGAAACGCCAACGAGGTTCTTTCTTGGAGGGGGGCATTAAGGCGGAAACCTTCCGAGGCTACGGCAATTACTAGGGCAGAGCAGGACTCCAGTCTTGAGCTTAAAGACCTAACTCATGAATTGGAAACGCTGCTTAGCCTAATAGCGGACGATGACGAACAGCGGGAAGGGGGGGAGGAGGCGGCGACGTTGTTGTTATTGTCGCGCACACAACGACGATAGTCTTCAATGGGGTTCGACCCTTCAGCGATTCTGTGGTTGCACTCGTCGGAAGTGGCGCATTTGTTGTGGAGGTGGAATGAGGTGCAGTGCCAACAAAAGACTTGGGAAATTCGCCAGCTTCCTCGGACACACCCCCTCGAAGCGCCCCCCCGCAAACAAGGCCCGGTCTGACAAACACCCAGATGACGTGTTCAGCGTCAGCGATGGAAGGTTTGGCCAACGCCAGACAGCCGGCAAAGTCGTCGTCGACGAACGAATGAGAAATTTGGGTGAAGAACAGAGCCGCTCGAGGGAAGAGGAGGCAGGTAGCTGGCGGTTGAGGGGTCGATTGACAGCGGCGCTACAAAATGCGAAGAGCCGCGTCAAATCAAAACTCGGCCCGGTACTTGAAGCGACCCGCCGCCAGCTTTTCATTGATTTGCTAGTGTTCCTCATCACTCGGCGGTGACACCGCAACGGCGGCTGTCCCGCCATCGCGTGTATGAGCGTCCATTGAAGAAGTCAACACGAACGACGATGAACAAAAGCGTAGGTGCGATATGGCTGACGTTCCTTCTTTCTTCAAGCGACAGAGGCTGATGGGATCGATTCGTGGACGGCGACGAGGTCCTGTGAGAAAAACTGTGCAAACAGCGCGAGCGTAAGGATACACAACATTGCGGTTTGCTTTCCGGTAGAGAAGCGTTCCGTAGAATGTAGATTTGTGTGATGGGGGAGGCATGGGGGTGTCATAGAAACAAAGGGGTTATAGTTGAAACAGTCTCTTCTACAGACGGATAAACGCAGTTGAGATGACAGCGCCGGGACGCAGTAAACATAGCTCGAAGTTACGCGTTATAGCACAACTCGTTAATAAACGCCCCCGGGATAGAAGCGTAATACCGACGCGTATGTCGCGGTATTCGGGCGAAACTGAAATCGTTCTACGTGTAGCGACTAGAATGCCAACCGTGTCCAGTTAATAGAAGACTTGGAATTGCGAGAAGAATGACGCCCAGGGCGTTATTATTTAGCAAAATAACAGAGAGAAAGCCGTGCATATTTAAAAAACAACAACATTATTAAGACGCCGCTTCATGGTCAATGAACCCTTTCATCCACAGCTACTCGCCCATCTACTTCATCATAACAAACAGCCCTAACTTTCGCCGCAATTAGCGCCGCGTTCAACGCGAACAAAAGACTCTCTCTCTCAAACATTGGCAAAAAAATCAAGCAAACTCTGCAAACCTGCACGACTCAACCTGATCTTCAGGCGTTTGCACACGAACAGTTGATTTCCAGCCAGAGTCGATGTTGTCTCGTTCCATTCGGCATTCGTCAAACCGCAGTCGATCAGCTGTTTCTACCTTTGGCCTTGTCTACGCGATAGCAGTTGATTATCTACTAGGGCGACCCCAGCTGTTAACCCCCGACTTCGGGCGTCCGCCTTTTGCTTACGGGAGTTAAGTATCTTCGCTTCGTCCATCATCCACAGGGTACACTATTAATGGTTATTAATGACGATCGGGAATTTTCACTAATTTGATTTCGTTATCGATGGCCGATATCGCCGCCATTGGGTTTTGCTTCTTAGGTGGTCAATGTTTTTGCTTAGAAATGAGCAATAAGAACAATGATGATGAATATTATTATCGATAATAATAGGAATGAAATATCGATCGTATCATCATAACAATACCTACATACGCGAGAAACAAAACGAATTTGTTTCTCGACACGATATGTTGTTACTTCTCCTAGCCCTAGAACGAGCCGCATAGAGAACATCGAGTTTGTTCTTGTCAGCTCACAATTGCACTGCTGCACAGCGATACGTCGTCTACAAACAAGGCTATAAACTACAAAATAAACCAGCCCAATTAATAACCAGCGACCTGTCAACGCTAGCGACAAAAGTCGCCGATCATCAACACCGCTTACCCCTCCACGTCCGGCGAACGCTTTCACACGACGACTGACGGCAGAGACAAATCGCAGAGAACAACGGAACCCACACGAACCGGCGACGATGGAAACGATAACGAAAATTGCTGATAACGAAAACAAAATTTGTTACGACACGTTCATGATGGTAGATAGATGATAGCCTGTGCTAGACTGGAATTCCCCTGGGGAGGCGTCCATAGGCGGTTGTCTGTTATGCAATCACCGGAAGTCGTTCACGAGTAGATAACGGTCTGCTGGTCGCGCCTAGCGGGACACGAGACGACGATATGACCTATCTATTTCCCGACGGGCGGAACGTGACAATGCATACGTGTTTTCGTGCTCAGAACGAGTGACCACGGAATGCAATCGAAGTGGTATTGGAGTGTACACACACACACACACACACATTTTGTGTATGTATGTTTGTATCGAAGTCTACTGCAACGGTATTTAGTGGTTCTCTGTAGGACCGCCTGTGTACTGCGACGACGCCATTGCAGCATTAGCAATGTCGCGAGGCCTTGATCAACGAAAAATCTTTACTTACACACACACACACACACACATAAACACTGTCAGAACTTCTCGAAGAATGAAGAGGGTCTCTTGTCCACATTTAACCGTTTAAGCGGTCATGCCGCGTACCGCAATGTCGAGCTATCCTCGGAAACGTGTTCGCCCACGTTACGGCTAATGTCCCAAGTAAATACGTAATCGACATTCTACCCGAGCGTTGTAGACGAGACGTGGTTAGTTCTGGCCAAACGCTTCGCGTGCCGTCGCATTCTCAGTTGACTTATGGCTGTTATCTGAGTGAGCTGACATGCAACAACCATTTCGTATGGCTAGAGTGGAGTATTCGGCTGCACTAGAAGCGCAAACCCGTGTAGGGCTCCCCGCCATTAAGCCTCCGCGCGGTGCATCAACTCCAGTGGCGTAACTCATCGCCTAGCCGGCGTCGCATAGACGTCAGGTGAACGAGTTGTACACGAATAAATCTATCCAACTCTATCCAATGTGCAGTAAATTACATGCACACTTTATGGAGGACTTGATTTATCCTTTTTCCGCCCTCCTGCTGCTGCTGCTGCTGCTCCTCCTCCTCCTCCTCCTGCTCCGTTCCTGCGCTTTTACAGCGGCTTCCGTCGCTCCGCGCACTCAACCAATAGCTCCGCTCCAGCTGGTCCCTAAAGCTCATTCGAATTCGTTCGAGGCGTTATCGACCGGTCGGCGCAGTCGAACGTCGGTTCGCCATCGCGGCGCCTCTTCCGCCGAAAGCCTGACGAGATATCGCTGATGACAATCTAACGCTACGGCCGCGT
Organism: Tropilaelaps mercedesae; assembly: GCA_002081605.1. Classification (NCBI taxonomy): domain Eukaryota; kingdom Metazoa; phylum Arthropoda; class Arachnida; order Mesostigmata; family Laelapidae; genus Tropilaelaps; species Tropilaelaps mercedesae. Next base: position 12,557 of record MNPL01000644.1, on the reverse strand, counting down.
TGAGATAATTCTGACGGCGATCCTCTCGCTGGACGGACGACGCGTGGTAATACGTCGCCAACGTGTAGCGTCATTTCGTGCTCTATGGAGCGGTGAAGAGAGAGACGGGAGAAGAACAGGGGCATCGGACACTGTCGGATGCCCCTGGAACGGGCGTGAGTAGGGGGAAGGCGACTGCTGTTAAGCCGCGGTGCAGTTGTCCCGATACTCGAGCGACAGCGACTAACTGGGAATTGGATCTCAGCTTTAATATTCAATGAAATTGCCGACGTGTCCTGTGCGTCTTCTCCTGGACGCTGGGTGGTTGTCCTGTTCATCATTGTGATAGGAAACTATTGCCAAAATGTCGATGTATCGGATATACGAATTGGTTCGGTTGTAACACCGGTGGATTCTACAAAACGCTGCCGTTCGTATTCCTTCTTAGCAAGGATTTGCTCCCAACCAAACCTGAAGAAGTTCTTCAGGAAGGGTAGGTCCACCTCAAGCCTGTCTGACCACAGACGTAGCTGATAAACGACGTAACGGCGATACGGCCGCTGAAAGGTCTTACACATGACTCACCGCAATGCTAAGCCCTTCAACGAGGGATGTATATACACTTAACGTTTTTCAAGGTACTCCAGATTAAGTTAGCTAACTCATCGCTTGCAAAAACCAACTGAATCTCGCATCGTCGTTGCCTGTCCTTCACTTCCTCACCTCGATAGACATCAGCCGCTGTGTGTCGAGACGATTAGCGAAACCAACGAATGTATGTTTTGCTCGACCAGGCGAACAATAGAATTCCTTCGACCATATTCCACGTAGTTTTCCTAACAACGTCACGCGAGTCATCTGTTTGTTCTGTTCAATATTTGTGTCCTCTCGTCAACCAGGTTCTCTTCGTTGATTTTTTCATAGAATTCCACCGTTCAGTTCTACCTAAACCAGCATCAGGAGTTGTTCTCATTGCATAGCTGTGCATCGGCCCCGTTATATTTCTATCTAAAAAAAACATTTCACGTTGCTACTGACATTCTAAATAACGCAAGAAAAAACAGCAACATCATTAAAACGTCTACCACATGCCCAGTGCTACATTTTGCCCAATCTCGCTTATTCTCGTTGTTATTGGCGGCTTCGTCAGATCAATAAAATTTATCCCACGTGTCGACTTCTACGACTACTACCGATGGGCTATCCGTCGTTGTTGTCCGTCCCGATGTCCTGCCATCATGGCGACCAATCGCAGTGACAGGATAACTACGAGCAGACAATCAGATCCACTGCGTTCATCCCATCCACACGACGGACGGGGACATCGTCGCTCTGATCTATCCCCGCTCATAGGGGTTTTTCGCTCACTCACGTCAGGCCGGACTGGTTTTCCCGGAGCGGGCGCTCAGCCGGCCGGATTCCGTGCGATTCTCGAGCAGGATTTTCCCGGACATCGTCCGCTTGCCCGCCCACCCGCTTGCCTTGCCTGGGCGCGCAGACCGTCCGGACAGTGGACGCGTTGCGGTAGGAAAGAAGTCATTAACTCCAATTGAAGATAGCGCGAACGTCGGAAGAACGGGAGGGACACGGAGTATGGGCAGGTGCCCCGGCTCCGATGAGAGACAATGTCAGACTGTGGCGCGCATTTGCGTAGATTTGCCCCGGGGTCTCTGCGTCGATCCGAAGATCATCTGACAGGAGACGATCGGGAGGAATTTATTCGCGTCGCTGAGGAAAAAGCCAACGGCGGAAAGCGGGCGTGGCAAAAACTGGCAGAATTCACCCCTACGGCTGAGTTTTCCAGGCATCAGCTCCGTTTCGTCGCGCCAATGGTGGAATTGATATTCCAGTCGGACGGACGGACGGACGAGATGTACGTACGTAGGCGATAACGCCGGTAAAGTAAATCGTAACGTCGACGGAGTGCAGTATCGCTAGCGACGATGAACAGATTAAGGTGGGTGGGTCTATGAATGATTACGGAACGGGAAAAGGGAAAAAATCAGGAAAATCGTCGCTTGATGTGTTGATGATTCAGAAGATACCGTGTTCTGCAAGTATGTGTGCGTGGGTGCAAGTGAATATTTCTGTTTGACGCGTTCGCTAAAATGATATTTATCAAGACATGCTAATCGAGACGTACTAATGACCTGTTTAAATGTTACAATGCAATGTTTGCTGTAGATGCCGGTAAAATTCTTCTCCAAGGAGCGATCTACTAAAGGAGGCCGGGAATACAGATACCAGAAGAGGCTGTTAGCTCACGCGTCTGGCGGGTCTCCACGGCCCGCTACATACACGTCGCTCGAACATGATTGGTAATATTTGCATGCACAGTTGACATCCACGAATTTATACACACACACACGCGCACGTATATACAAGCGCTTTTCACGTTTTTCTACATAGGAAAAATGCCATGAAAAATCGGCCACATGCCAAGCTAAATACCGACCAAAGCAGCGGAGTCTTCTTCTGTCGCATCTCTTCGGCCCTGCGCAATGTTAAAACATCTGTCACACACACACACACACACACAGAACCATTATTGGCAAAAACGCAACACAGCTGTCAACACTCGCTTCTGACTCTGGTCAAGCATCGCTTTTGCAATTTTGTGGAATTAAAATGCTGCCTCTGTCATCGTTTGGCACGCAGACATCATCGTTGACAATCGCGTTGCGTAATCGTCGTCGCTATCTCAAGGTTTTTTTTTTTATCGGCCGAACTACGATACATCGAAACCGGACCTCATTTTGACCAGGTTGGACCTTGCAGACGTGAACAATTCTGTATCCGAAGAACACGGAAGATCAAGAAAGAAAGAGTGGGAGAAATGGATGTCGATCAACTGTAGCACCGAGAAAATTGTGTCACGAGGTTCAGCCCCAATTGTGTGCTCGACGTAATTGTGTTCTTGCGACGTTCACCGTTATTGGCGTTAACGGCACTTGACGCTCCACCGAGCCGCCGTCGGGCTGCAGAGATCACGGATCGTACTCACCCGTTGAAAGCACGAGGACACTTGAGTGAAGCACTGGCCCGAGCGTATCGTTGTCACGCGTTGACACAGGGGCACCCTCGAGTGGACTGACGTACGGCGACGCGTCTGAGCACCATCGACCGCCTCAGGACGCTTTATATGTCGACGGCGTAGGGCGTTGTACTCCGCGTTGTACCCCGATCTCCGGGCCTCTCGTAGGGCGCTGAGTTTAGTCGCCGGATGCACTACGCATATTCCGCTGACGTCGCGTCAATTGTTACTGTCGCTTGGCAGACGCTGTGGGCCCAACGTGGCCAGCCGGCCGACACCGTGGCAGGTCGCCGCGGCCGTGTTCTTCACACGACCATGGAAGCTCTACGGAGCTCCTCATCTCGACGGAGATCTATCGCTGCTTCATCGATTCTGATTACAATCGACAAAATCGAAGGCTCATCTCGTCCAAGATACGGTGGTGGCTTCGTGGAAGATGCGATGGCGACAATCTCCGAGACTGTTGGATCTGATCGCCACTCGGCTGTTCGGCAACTTCCCGTGTCGACAGCGCGGCACGGCCGCCCCGCCTTGCAGGTGTCGATGCCGTGTCGTACAACGCCGCTCAAACGATGCTTCACGCGGACTCCGCAGCGTGCGTCCAATTGCGAGCGCCGTGTGCCGGCACTTCTGGCGTGGCGTTCTCCGTCGGCCGTTGGCGTAGTGTAGCCGCCGGGACCACGCCAGGGACGTCGTGACCGGATCGGAGTGACATGCTCGTACGGGTCTTGTGGGCTGATGCCGGGCGCGCATCAGAAAATCGCTTGTTCTCGACCACTCGGGAGCCAAACTAGTGACGGCTGCTTGTATGACCGGGTAGGCAATTCCGTGTTTCGTCCCGATTCGCCCGATGAGCGAGTTATGGAGATACGGTTGACATTCGTCACAGTTGAGCATTTCGCTATAGCCTAAAAGAAGATGAGGAGAAAGAATAAACCGGCTAGATGAAACGTTGTTTGTGGTTGAATCTAATTGGGCTACAGTCTTGCTCTGACTCGACTGAGTCGCATGATTTGTTCGCTTAGAGACGATCAGACGTGGGCACTGATTCGATGAGAACGAGTTAAGCGATAGTCCACATCCGAGTTTCAACGCGCAGCCTTCATCCACTGAAGGTTGGTTAGTTCGCCAACCACGGTACAAACAACCGCTGAAGGCAGAGTGTGTGTCCATATAGACAAACGAAAATGTCTACAACCTGTAAGTCACCTTCAACCTGTCATGACGACGTAGTCGAACATGTGCGTGCTGTAACGTACAGCCCGCCAGCGAACCCTAAGACATCGTGGATTACTAGTTTGGCCGCCCCCGGCATCGTTACGTTCGCATCGTCGAGCCGTTTAAGTAACATCGTCCCCGTTTTCTATTCCATGGCTGATTATCTAGAAATTTACCGTAAAACGACTACCACTAGTCTGTTGTTTGACCACTAATGCAGGCCGCGATCTGTATAACAGACTACGTCGAAGGTCAGCCACTCGGGCCAATGTTTATAAACGTCAGTCAACAAGTACACAACAGCTGACGACAAATATGGCGGCAGGGGACGCTGCACTGCGGTACGGAGAATGCGTTCAGCGTAGAACATGCGAGAACAAAGCAAGGCAGGCGAATCCTTCAAGCGAAATCAGAAGAAGCCGGAGTGTCTGACAGAAGTCTCAGAATCTCTCAAGGCGAACGAATAGGGCTAATACGCTTAGGTGTTCATTATATTTGCCCCGCTTTTCCGTTCTGTTCGACCCGAATAAAAACCGCCCTCACCGCAAACGTTTCTATCTGCTTTTGTGCAGTTGGTTCACTCTGCAACGATTACACGAGGTTGGTTAGTATTAGCTTTTATGCGTTCGCTATTTATATAATAAGAACCGTTGCTATTATGATGAGAAATAAAAACCGTTAAACACGAACACACCTTCTACACCCCTTCGGCTAACTGAATACTGCGGCCGTCGGTGATTTTCGTAGTTCGTGTCTCAACGATACGCCAACAAGTACCCAATCAGGGAGTAGGGGCCATCATCCACTTGTTCATTTCATTCTGACGTGTCGCTATAAAGGTCGTTGTATTTGTTGGTTAGATGGGTTATTTCGAGAAATAACAAAACGCCAATAACACCGATAGCTATAGGTGTATATTAATAAGAAAATAGCTCAACGATCAGTTGCCTGTCTAGATATCGGCTAGCTAATCCTCATGATTGGCTATAAAGTCTAATGGGAACTACTAACGTTTGCTTAGACAGTGAACTCCAGTAGACTAGAGTTGCACGTACTTGGCTTTCAACAAAATGGTTATTCACTTGATTTTAATCCTGCCCAAGTGGCATCATGGCTCCCGAACGTGGCGCTTCTACCCTATTCGAAAAAATTTTTATCGCCCTTTTCATCCTCCGTCCGCTTCACGATGAAAAACAGCTAAATATCTAACAAGCTAATTACTGTTCAAGGGAGATACGTCCCTCCAGATTACGGGTATGAACCCGCCAGCACTCTGAACAGCACTCTAACATGTCGCCACTCCACCAGCCAACGTGAACCGCTCGGCGTTCGGATAAAGACAGGGACCACTAACGAAATTGCCCCCGTAAAGTGGTACCACCGGTAGATCGTAACATCCATCTATTTTCAATGACGTCTGACACATTCTTAGCAAAGAGTTCGTCAGCCTTTGTTAGCACACTCAAACACCTTGTGTTCTTCCGTTGTCGTTAAATAATACCATTGTTGAATCCTTCTTTCTCCCCTTTAAAAAAACTACCCCTCTTTCATCTTCCGATTCATCAACGGAAAACGATTTGTCTAAGGGGGGTGTTTTTAATAACGTCGATTCCCGCTGAAAGTGCAGCGTCGGCAATGCAATCTTCACTGGACGTCCTTTGAAGGCTCAGGGGGAAGAGCTTGCGCGAGCCGGTTTGCCATGAAGAATGAGCCCTAACCCAGCACTCCTACGACCTCCGCACGCCTACCGTCTTTTGTCGCCGTCGACGGGCCATGTTGCTCACGACAAGACAACACGTCGTATTGCAGCGGTCAACGCTCCGCATCAGCTGGACCTGACTGGCCTCCCACGTTCACGTCGACGATACCGTTATGTTCTTCGCTAGCAGATTACTTCGACGCGTTACTGCGGGTGTCCCTGCGGCCGGATCGGGCCAAGAAGCTGCGACGGCCACTCGGCCTAATGGCGGCCGCGGTTTGGACCCGGCTTTCCAAGGTAAAACGGGATCCCGCCGGTGACTCGCTTACCTTGTCCGCGCCGTAGGGAAGTGGCCGACGTGAGGATTATGTCCTCCGCGAAAGCGTGTCCGCGAGCGGTCGCCGGTGCGTTCATTGTCAGTCTTTTTCCTGTTTTACCGAACGATGTACCCCGGTGATGCGATGAGTATAAAAGGAGGGAGATGGAGAAAATACAATTATATCGTTGTTCATAAACGAGAGATCTGTAGATAAATGACCGCGCCTAACGTGCCATAACAGCAACGAGAAACATAGATCGCTTTACACTGAAGTGCTACTGAACTTCAGCGTTTAGTGCCGCTATGGTTATGTTGACAACAAGAAAAAAACGGGGAAGGGGACATTTGGTGGCTTCTCCTAAACAATAGAGGAATACCCTGCTGAAGTGTGCGGGCTTTTGGCATCGTGTGACATGTATTATGATTAAAAAGCAACCAGTAAATAAGGACTCGGAAACATATCGAGCTTCACTTTGGTGTCGATTTAGGAAAACAGGAAATCAGCAAACGGGTGCTAAGTTCTACCTGTAGCATTGAGTTTCTGCTGGCCCCATTTTAAGCGAAGACTGTATATCTTATATATAAGAAAAAAATTCAAATAAACCGACCAGTGTATGAGTTATGTAGAACACCACTTAATTTATCACAAATAGCTCTTGCTAGTAGCATTTAGCACAAATTATGAGGCTGAATTGCTGGCCTACAGCAGATTCGACGAACAACAAATTACAAGAAACAATGCCCAGAAAACAGGTGTGTATGTCAGAAGAGCCAAAACTACCATTTAATATTATTAGTACAATTATTACCACTATTAACGTGATACATTGAGCATGTGGTAATGCTACAGCAAACTTAATCTACACATATTTGACGTCGTTTTTCTGTCCGCATTTTGTTCGATCATGAGTGCGATTTTCTTGCCTTGCTCCATCGCGACGAAGCTGTCGTAACAGTTTTCGAACAGTTAAACTGTTATTATCTGACAGCCCATCAGACGATCCGGTACTTGGCAGATGTCTCCAACGTCTTCAACGGACGAAGATTTAGCTCAGTTCTTAACTACCAGAAGAACTCCACGTAGCAATACTCCGCTCAGAAGTGCCGCCGCACCTCGGATCTGTTTAGTAAACTATGAAGATGCGAAGGCATCCATCCCCATGCTCGGCGTATTGGCTGTTGCGCATACGCCTTCGCGCTGGCGGTATGCGAACCAGTAATTAACAAGGAGAAGTTTCGAAATTGGCCATTACACATGCATATGTTGGCATCTCTGGAGAAATAATATAAAGTCGGCGAACATGGGATGATATCATATCTGTGGAATTATGCAGTGATGAACCTTAAGTGTAGACCGACTGTTAACGTGAGATGATTCCAATGTGGGAAATTCATTGAAAATCAATAACGTGTCTTGGTTTGTGAACGAAGACACGTTACACAGATTCAGCCCGAGTTTTTCTGATCAGCAGTCTCTGAAGCTTCTTCGTCCACCACTTTAATCCCGTAATATTCAGCGTAAAAGACGCTTTTCGCTAGATGGCTCTAGGTAGCCTGCTGTAGCAATCTCGCTGCTTCAAAACTAAAGGCACAAGTCTTCTGGCGTCGTAGTGCTAAATATTATATATAATATTTAAGCTAAAGATATATAAATATCAGGATATACCTCACAAACCACATCAAGAGGAGCGATGCGATGAAATCGCAAGCCCAGACACGGCTGCGTCTGCTGCAAAATTCACTGCTATTTATTCTTACAAAACAAGCAAAAACGAATTCTCATTTGTTTAATTCTATGGAATCCTGTCAGCAAGATTTTGTTTCCTTCCAGTTTGTTTCCTTTGTTTCATTCGTTCGCTAGTGAACCATAGAGTCCTGTTTCTGCTCTTCGTACTTAAGCTCCACAGGGTGGTTAAACGTTCTCATGCGGAAAAGAGGTTTAGCGCGCATGTTTGTTTTAAAATAAGATTTAGCCGCTCTTGGTGAATGTATCCCAACCGTTGTTGTTTTGTGCCAATAATAAGTGAGTTTCTATGACCCTGAATATCGTTACTGTGGAATCATGACATTTCCGCGCAAGACATGAACCCCGAAAATAACGCTATCTAACTCTGGCTGCGTTTCCTCTTCGTTTGATAAGTGTTTTCTGCCTGTGTGCTATGTATGGCATCTGGTGTTGATATATCGAGACTTTCCATTTGCCGAAATATTTGACGATTGGCAACTTCAATAAACGTTGAAGCCACTTGGTGCCCTTACGGGTAGCTTCACGTGCAGACACAGCAAAATAGAGCAGAGCTGGCGCGAGGTTTTATACAGTTTTTCACTGTTCGTGACAGACTAAGCGACCGATACCAGTAAAAAAAGACGAGCTTACCTTAATCCCGCAGAATAATGATGTTAAAAAGGCGACAGGTTTCCGTCGCTGTTTCACTGTATGAGCAATATACCACAAATAGGTTACAAGCAAGTTCGTATTGCGCAAATCTGACTTGTCTTGGTTAGCGGTATCACTTCTGATGTACGACGAACTTGCAGTAAATAAAGGCTCCGGAAGAAAATGTCAAAGTTAGATGCGCAGAGAAGCCTTGACAAGCAAGAATGAGCGTTTATAATAAAAGAAGCGGCAGTCCTGATATAAAAGTCTGCCAGTCCCGATATAAAAGCTTGTATATTTAACAAGTTTGGCTAATTCTGTCATAGTGTGCTAAAGTAGATTGAAGCGTCTCTTGGTGGGGGGCCAGCTCGAACGCGAACAAGCACGTTGTATGACATCTAGCGCTTTGCAATATGACCAGGAAATGTTCATATTGATCAGATTGGTTAGGAGGTGTGTAAACGTTATCTGGCTAATATGGTGATATCAGCTTAATTTAATGACACAGTTCATCTAGTTTGTCGGTGCGCAAGAAAATATCGAAATTTCAGCAGAATACGCCTGAACTTTATGATCTTAGATGACCTTGAATCTAAACCGTTAGTATGCACCGTAATAAAATATAGCATAAATATACAGTTTACCGATAGAAACTCATTTTAAATAGGCGTATAATTATTCTTATAATATCTCTTAGATATAACAAAATTATTGTTTAGGTGAATATCAGGGTCGTTTGTAATAGGAATTCAACGGAAATTCGTACTCTTTCAGCCTCCGTACATCCTTGTTGAAGATAAACCTAGAACGACGGAAAAGAATTTGTGGATGTCTGCCATGCTACAGCGCCATATCCCCAGCAGCGTCGGAAGATGTTGCGAAAATGTTAGCATTCGATAACGACCATTTCCACAGAACATTTTTCATAACTTCGACAGTTGCGTAAATGCGAAACGATTATCATCATCGAGAGGCAAAGCTTTTAGTCATAATTTGCCTGTTTGCTAAAAAGGACAGGACAACCTTCCATTGATAGCCCTTCTAGTCACACTGTGCACTATATATTCGCGCATTCATATATATATATATATATATATCCTAGGGACTTAATACTACCGAACTGGCGCTGGTACTAGTATTCTTGTGTAGTCTTGAGACGAACTTGACAAAACTGTTCCTGAAGCAAAGCGAACATACAGTAAACAATGCAACGCTATTGCATATAGATGACCTAACCACTCGTTTTGGTCATACCATGGGTAAAAACGAGAATTTCCTATTTTTCATTGACCTGGCGAGGAGGCTTCACTTCTACGCCGATTCACTTCCATTTGTGTTACGCCTACGATTTAAAGCCACTTCGCTATTCGACGATCATTGAAACCAAGCTACGAGATAATCATCTGCAATGACACTGGAATGAACCAACCTGCAGTGATCCGAACCTGTCGAACACTGCAGGAGTATTGTTCCGATGCAATGAAGGAGCCGAAACAAATATACAAACAGATTACACCACCAGACACTGCTGGTCCCCTATTTCATTGGTAGCACAAGAGTGAACGCACCACATGTACGCATAAACACACAAACACACACACATGCACAAACACACGCGCGGAAACACGTCCGAACACACACACACATGCACGTACATACATACACATACAAACACAGACACACACACATATATATACACGCGCACACACATGCACACATGCACACTCACACATACACACAGACAAACGCACACACACACACACACGCAACTGTAAATCACAACTCGTAGCCCACAAGTCAACAGGGGAAATGAGTAACCATTTGTAATTGTTTCAAATCACGATACGCCGGACAGTCGCCACCAGCTGAATGTGCCAATGGGGCCATATCTGCAGTGCTCTAATCCTATTATGTAGATGTTTTTATGATTAAGACTGCCATTTTGGCCGCATAGACTATTGATAGGTTTAACGGCAATGGACTGCTAGGTTTTACAGTGCACTTCTACTCGGTCATTTGCATCAGCTCTCATTTGTTTTGCTTGTGCTTCCAGTCGTACTTGCAAGGGGGGCAACAACTACAAGTAAGTCCACCCATGTGCAAGTAGATGGCCTTACACGGCCTGACATGATGGTATAAGCAGTTCCAGCCAGCCTGTGTCCTTAAGGACGAAATGAATTTTATAGATGAAGTGCCACCCTCAGCGGAAGTTCCATCTTATCCGGCAAACTTGTGAGGCTATGCTCGTGAGTCCCGTGATTTTTGAAGAAGTTGGAGTAATTCAGTCATAATTACCATCGCCAATGGTGAGACGACGGAAACGCCACCGCTTTCATCGACTCCGCTAGAGACAGCTGAAGTTGGAGGTCTTGCGATGTCTACCCGCAAACCCCAGGCAGCCCAGTTGCTGCTCAATGCCCATAGATCTACGCGGCGTAGGAGCTAAGCAAGGCAATTAACGATATTAACACCCTGGTGCGTAGCTCACATAGGAGGTACAATACAGAAAATACAATCACACCCACTTCAAAGTTCCCCATCGATGTATGGCAGAGGCTTCTGACGAATTCTGACAGGAAGTTGCCGTTCGCAGGGTGTCGGTGCCGTCATCCATAGTGATAACCCCGAGCGCAGCCACTCTTTCCTTATCCGAAGATACGACTTTTATTATTTAGACTGTCAAAACCGCGTCGGTAATCGACAAGGAGCTAACCCAGAACAATACTTGCAGGTGCTGAGTGGTCAGTGTTACATGTTTTGCGTTACTACATTAGCATAAGATCTGTCGGTTCACTAAGTTAAACGAGAGGGATCCCTAAGTGAGAAATGTGTATGTGTCTTTCAGGAAGTCCTCCTGCAGCAAGGATTTCTGGTCTCCTTGTCAGATACAGATCTGCTGAAGCTATTTCATGGAAGTCTTCTATCTGCTTCTTTTCGGATATTGGTGAATAGAAATAATATTTTCATTTTAATGAAATTCAACTCAATATTAATCGATTCACGAAACGATTAAACCTACGTTCCAAACCAAGTAGCAGTGGGTGAATTTGACGCCACAAATTAATTACGTCCACTAGATTCAATAGAATGGCATTCACAAATGGTTGAGTACTTTGGACTGGCACGGTCAAATGTCTCATTCTCGTGCGAACCAACGAGAACACATCTGGTCGATAGCGAAGCACGAATTAAATCAAATCAGGAACGCCCAATTGTGTATGGCCGCCGCGTATGGCAGCCGGGGCACAGTCTTCTGACGCCGGTGGGTTGTCTAAAGTATGACGATATCTTCGACAACTTCGACATTATGTGGTGGCGCTGGGGCATGTGCTTGTGTTCGACTGGCAATCCGTAACTTCTCCCGGTTGCATTGATTTGGTTTCCGTTGATTAAGGAGAAATATACCATATATTACAATACATTGCGTGGGATTCCGTAGTGGGCGACGCTAACTTAGGTAGTATGCGCACTATGGCCCTTAGGACGTACTCCGGCAGAGGGAGCCTGCTGAAAGCAATTGAGAGCAAGTCAAGCATCCAGTTCTCAATTCAGTGTCGGCATATAGCACTTCTACATTAAACGTATTCTGCGTCAGGTTCGTGTGGGCCTTTTGTTGTAACAACACTGACACGTACTTGAAAATAGCAGATCCGAAACTGAGTTTTATAGCAAGACGTTTACCCAGTCACTTTTTCAAGGCTCTGTAGAATGTCCTGCACACCCATACACGAAATCGTAAATATAAGACGGTAAAAATACCCGCAGTAGAAATGTCGACTAGGCAATTCTTCTACAGCATTACTCCCTATTGAGTCGTTATTGCAGAAGCCATTGTAGCGTATTATCTAACCACCTTTGAAGGCTATTCCAGCAAAGCCACATAAGCGAAATTACAAATATATATATATATATATATATATATATATATATA
>MNPL01000642.1:0-10457 GCA_002081605.1 Tropilaelaps mercedesae | reverse complement strand
TATATATATTTATATATATATATATATATATATATATAAAAAAAAGAAAAACGCATTGGTTTCGCTCGTCTTCTATTTGTAAAGAAAACGAAATATAAGAAAGGGAAATAATTATTTCTCTAAAATATAGAAAAGCGACCTTGATTTTGTGATTAAATAACTAAATATATCGTAACAACAGCAGCTGTTGGGGAAACACGGGCGACAAACGAAAAGTGCGACTACTTGGACAGTTCAAGCATACTCGCCTCCCCCAAAAAGGAGAAAGTTGACACGCAATGTTTTCTTTTAGCTCACATTTGAGTGAATCCACTCTGCAATGACCGTCTATAAAATGTCGTCTTCTTTGGCTGTCCGTCAACCATCCTGACAGGAATCGTAGGTCCATTAGAAACGAAACAGGTGGTAAGAAATTTAGATTCGTAAGGAAAAGAGGGAGAGAAATGACCAAGCAAATATGCTAGGAAAAAATAAACAAATGGATAAACAAACGAAACAATGAGTATAGCAACATCTAATTCAGATGTGTCTAAGCTTAACAAAGCAACCAAAATTACAAAAACCAAATGAGATGACGATGAAAATTTAGCCAAAACAGTAAAATAGCAGTAACGCACGAAAAGCAGAAATCGTTTACGGAATCATAAAGATGCGAAAGGATAACGATGTAGAGAAAATAAGAAGTGAAAACAAAAGAGCAAATGTGGGTGAATGATGTAAAACATGAAAGCGACAATTTTAATAAATAATAATAATAATAAATGAATAATAAGGGAAGTGCATCGGCTAGTGTCAAATGCGATTGATGTGTGCTTCTTCATGTACAGGTTTGTGTTTTGTTATTTATGATCGTAAGCAAATTCATTAGATTCACTGGTCAAATAAAGTATACAAAATACGGTAAGGTTACGGGCGGGAAACTTAAATATAGTGAAGGATTATCTTGTCTGTATATTTTAATGGTCAGCCATTTATTATTATTACTATTAATGACAATATTATACTTTTTGTGTACCTGGCATTAGCTTCGCTTTGCTCAACGATTATAGCTTACACACTAGGGATGCTTCTTCACTACCTTGCTGCCTACATCGTTTTTCAATTTAGATCAAAACTTGATTTTGCCGATCCGTTCTTCAGCAGCAAAAGCTTAAATTATTTCGTAACAACTCGTTAACGGCCAAAAAATCGACGCAACATCTATGTATTCTATTGTGCGTTGCTGTTGTTTAAATAGGAACGACACGCAGCTTCATCAGGTAAGTAATTACAGTAGCTGAAGCGTGGGAAAACCGTACTTTGGCTAATTGCATGTTATCAATTTTGCTTAGACACTTTTTATTTATTATTATTAATCCTACAGTTTGAATTCGCTATTACTGCCAATAAGAAAAATGAGACTATCCGCCACTTTAGACATAGAACCGTATATGCGTTGGCTTTCGTAATGGAGAGTGCGTATGGCAACTTATTAATCAATAGTTGCTAGGTTCGAGCCGAACTAATAGATAATCTCACTCTTTTGTGATTATTTGCGGCATTATCAGCGCACTAGAAAGTTAAGTGGAAGAAGGAGATGGCAACGCGATTTCAGGTAGTATGTAGGAAGAGAATATGTGTGATCTACATAGAAATTATATTACCTATAGCGCATACACATACCATACATAGAGAAATAGAATTAACAAAACTGACTGGAACAATAGTAGTAATAACTGCAATGTAAAGACTTGACTTTCAAGAGTTGCGCGTCTTTGGTAGAAAGAACTCGTTGTAATGTGATTGGTAAATAAGGTATTTGCATATGCACTAAAGCTGCTTAAATGCACTAGGCGATAGCAAGCGAATCTTCGGAATCTTCAACTTCCAGATTTTGTATTTTTTGTGCCGCAAACAACGGTGCAGCTGACGGCGTTCTCTCAGTCCCACTGACTAAAGTAGCATACCCTAGTGACAGAACACGATGTTACGTACATTGAGAAGCCATAACAGTCGCTGTAGAAGTAACTTAAACCAACAGTAAGACATTAATGATTTTCAAAAAACAGGAGCAAAACAGTACCCAATGAATGTAAATATATAAACCTCAAAAGCAGCTACACTATTTTTGTACCATTTTTTGTTGAGGTTTTCTTTATGCAATTACATATTTTCATGTCAAAGCTAATCATGATAACAGAGAATGATGTTATCATGCTCAATAACGAAGACGAAGATCGAAACAGACAAATGATATAATTTAACATACAGTATTGCATCTTTAGAACAAGTGACAATCAGAGTTCAGGCTAGAAACATGAGTGGCTACTTGTGGATCAAATTGACTGTCGTTACGAAAAGGCAGGTGCTTACCCAAGGTAAGGCGTCTTTTCCATCACAAGTAAAGGTACGAATATTGAAAGGAAAAGCCTAGTCATTCAAGAGCGACCAAGATGAGACATATCAATAGAAGTTTATTTTACCAAACTTGACAGAATCAAAAACACAAAATGACTGGGCGAATTACTAGACTGGGCGGAGCGTAGAAAAAGGAATGTAAGATCATCCTATGTAAAGATAGCTTCACGATTGAAAGAGGCGGTGCTGGTTGGTTGCATGCAAAATGTCAGATGTCGCAAACTTTAGAATTATATTTTATAAAAATAATCGATGGACTACACTTATCTAACAGGATCGCCTTCTTAGAGTGAGTTTCTGAGTGTGGTCGTGTTACAGTCGTACAGTTACAGTTAAAATGAGAAGAATATAAGTAAAAACCGAGTAGTCCACAAAAGGTCGCATCAGACTCTGTGTCAAATAATAATAGGTAATCACAGTTTATCTGTTCAGAAAAATCTTAATCTAATAAAATCTAATCTTCATCCTTTAACTTCGAGGCTGCTTCTTCGTAAGTTTGGCCAGCCGTATGTGTAAATAATAAGTTCTACCAGCGAACTTCGCACCATCGACCAGCGAACTACCATATCACATTATTAAAGAACAGCTAGCTTTGTGGTGTTTTAATAGCTGTTCAAACTAACGAATGACCAACAATGTGGGCATAATAAAGCACAATACTATTATACTCATGCTCTAATACTCTCTTTTGTAGAGTCACGAAGAAAACTTTCTATTCTAAAGCAAATCAACCAACATCTTATGAAATTATGATCTCGTATCGGTATAATTTGAGTAATTAGTAGCAAACTATTTGGTCAGGATTAAATTTTTTATTGAAGTATACTCTGTGCCACGGTTAAAGCCTATATACGGCTCGATTTCAGACAGTCAGTAGTGTCTCTGCACAGACTCACTAGGTTTCCCTGTATAACGATAAGACGGCAGATTGGGGACTGGAAAAAAGGCTGAACTTTAACTTTAGCTAATTTTCATAAATGACTTTATTCAGCAGAGGGAATTAAATATACGTGCATTTTTTAAAACAGTGTATTATTTCCTCTTGAAATAAGTATCAATATACTGGTTATCTCGCTCAAGTGTAAACATATCAAGTTTCTGTAAGCACCACTTTAAATGTAAGAATTTTTCTCCCAGTGAAACTATTTGCTTGGTTTTGCCTACAATATATGATTGCCTGTAGATCCAAAACTAATAGAGGGGACCCTGTATCACTCTTGACATTTTGAACTTTGGTACTTCTTCGTTGAACAGACTGCCTACTCCGACTAAAGCGCAATCATGTCTTGTACTTTTGTTGTATTTTGTTTGAATGCTACTGCTCAGTAAAATTTTTTCTCCCTGTCCTCTGCGTGTCATTACCATATTTACATGTTTAGGAGCACATCTTGTGCGGTGAATGAAGTCGGTGATAAATCCGCTGCTTTATGTGTTAAGTATTCGGTCAGGTTTTCTTCGTGCGTTGAAGAAGTGTAGTAAAATATTGACACAGCATTTTAACAGAGAGTAGAAAAACCAAGGCCACACAGCTTGGCTAAGTTTTAAAACTTCACTGGTTTAATATACGGTAAGACCAGAGATCGAATAGATTATTTGTCCTTTAAGGGCCAGTGTCGTTTCTGTTCACTCATGCAGCAGAGCTGATGGTAAAAATAAACGGCAAATAATAACGGATCTTACATTTTATAACTTTTTCTGATTTTTCTGTACGCGGAGAACTGGGCTTAATGTACCGTTTTTATTTCTACTAAATTTTTAAGCATACACTCATCTGCTACTTCTGTCTCGTTCTCGCACTTAGCTTATGTTTCTCGATCCGACGCAGAAGTCTGCGGTAGTGTAAAAGGCATGATCCATTATTGCGTGATAGTCCTAAAAGTTTCCTTAGACGTACAAAATAAAGGGCGGCATTCTTTTCTGCATTTAAAGTGTATTTTAAAAATCAAGAGCACAGAGACAGTATATAAAATAATATACAATTACATTTATTAATCGAATATAACGATGTATTATCACAATCGATGAGCTTCAAAGGATATATTAATCACTATCTATGATGTTTCGTCATTCGTCATTTAGTTTACGAACTTTATGAAACACAAACCTCACAGCTTGGGAATAAATAGCTATCGCGTGATGTTCTGGTTCTTTCACTCCCGCTATAATTTGCACTCGGAAAATTTATTCCGAAAAAACGCAAAACCTATGTTATTGCTGTGTCGTATGCTAGTGTAAAATGAGCTCCAAGTTACAAATAAATATGAAGTAGTGTACGTTTTGGCAAATTTAGTGATGAATGTTGCTACGTTATCATTCTGTCAGACACATTCTTCCCAAAACTCGCCAATATGGTATAAGGGTACCTGAAGTCACAAAAAACGATGAAAATACTGTATGGCCAAATAACTGAATCCTCTGAAGTAAATAAAGCTCACTTTATCGTCGTCTTGAGCCGTTTCGGCTATCTAGCCTCAACGTCTATATATATTTCCAGTAAAAAGAACGGAGATGCAGGCATTAATGCGTCCAAGCTGAGCGAAGTTGAAGGATTCGAAACCCGTATGTTTATTAAAATATCTCGCAATGCATATTATCCCTTAATTAAAAGTATGCTTCAAGTGTCTCTTAGGCGCACAGGTAAAAAACCGAAAATCTGGGACTTTTTGCAGTAGTATATTTGTTGATAAAGTTTATTAAAGGTAAATAAATAAAGTAAAAGAAGGAATGACTGGATATTTTTATATTATCTACATTCTTGTCCCTGGAGTTTCATGCTTGCTGCGTTTAATTCTATAGCATCAAAAACAAATTCATTTTGTGTATAATATGTTTCGATTTTGGGATGATTTGGTAGTTACTGAATTCAGGCATCTCTACATATTTTTTCATAAGTTTCAGGAGCCATCTGTTTTTTGAGCCGTAGCTACTGTTATTTTTGAGGAAATATAATTTTTCAAAGGAAATATTCATTTACATTCAGCTTAACCGCATTTACATTCACTGCAACCGCGAATATTGGTGAGTACTTTTTGATAGTTTCATTAATGGGTAATATCAATATCGTTTGACATATTCTGGTTCTCTAAATAATTTTTGTGTCTATCGTTCACACTATACACACCGTTCATAATCGGAAAACCTGATGGGATAATTTGTATGTGCCAGCGCAGTTGGAACCGTTACGACAAAATAAATACCGCGAGGCAATATAGAATATACTTTGCAGAATATTTCATACTGCTAGGTACTGGGACTGTTAAGAAGAAAGAAGCTCTTTCTTTTGAAAGTACGTTCTTAAGAAGAACACATTAACCTTTAATACAAATTCACAACTTTCGGGCATAATGCACGATTCCGATTTTTGGTACGAAGTTATCGATCGTTAAACGAACTATTGTACTATCCCACAAAGACTAAGAGGACAAAGTATTCAGTCATAGATAGGCTTAGGCAAGGCATTTGATACGTCGGATCGGAAAACGCTCAGATTTAGTGTCAAAGAGATAACGGAGTGTTAAATTACGGTTAGTCAGCATTTGTCCATTCTATCGTACAAGAATCTATTATTGACCAAGCTCAGCTATGTTCATTGCAAATAATCTATTCTCGCATTTGTTTTTTTTCGTAAATTACACTTCAAATTAAGAAATAAAGCACAATCACGCGAGCGGCAGTAAATAAAATCATTTGGTTAATATTGCTTAGCTAGGTCAAAAATGACTGTAAAAATCGTACTTCAGCATAGTATTTACAATCAATCACCACCATTTCTTAAACTTAACATTTTCTTCTAGCATTTTCTCTTCTGATAATCATAAATTATTCAATAGCCATCTTCTAGATTAACATTCTGCATGCGCACTTCGAGGTCGATATATATTCTTGAGTCAGAACTTTAGCTCCAGGCATAGTCTTGGATTTCGTAAACAATTTAAGGATAGCTGATATAAGGGTTATTCTTAATTAGGAATGTAGGCTGAATTGAGCGGAATTTCAACCCGGGGTAGCAGCGTCTATTTTCTTGACGAATATTCACCGTTTTGTAACCTTCGATTGTCGATATTTACAATTCTAAAGCGTATTATAATGAGCAGGCTCTATGCAACGTACTGTGGTTACAGTCATAGATAGGACTTGACCAGTTTATGGAGTTCGATTTAAGGCCATTAATTAATTTCGTAACTTCTTTCTAAACTTTTTCTTTCGTTCGAGAAATGTGTGCTTCTGCTAGCTGAATTTGGTTAGTCCATTACAGGTGCGCTAGTTGCAAATATTGCATAGCCTATTTTGAATTCCACAAAAACCCCAGATTTTATTATGCTCCGAAAAACCTTTTTTTACATTTGGACTATAATCTATTCAAGAACTGGCAGTCTTTATTTCTTATGTTATCTCCTCGATGATAATCAACTGACGTCCTTAACGAAAGGTGATCCGTCTTTAAATATCTCTAAGACAATATTTTTAATCATTTAAATATATATACTAACATTTATAGATATAACAGCCTGTCGCTAACTTCTCAGCTTGATGAAATTCGAAGAGCCAGAAAATTCCACGGATTGCACTTATAAGCCCTCTAACACATACTCCTTAATACTTACGACACTATGCCTTGACCGACTAGCACCTTTAATGATTTGCATGATTTTTTGTACAAGAACGTGTTCAAAAACCAAGAAAACGTTGATGCTTCGAATTCATCGCGTCCCGTGTTTTGGTTTACCTTAATTAAGTGCCGTTGGAATAGTAAAAATATGGGTACATACTTATATAAAAATGACACGAAGTAAAGTTGAATTGCATTTTGTAACTTTTTATTGTAGAAAACAGAGTGCAATACGACTTCCAACTTTACTTCTGACTGAGGTTTAGGAAAGCTTGTCTGTATGTGTTAATGACTTCACATACCAATTGAATGTATATCTGTAAAAGCTCTCAAGACAAAATGTACAACTGTGGGAAGCTTTCTAGCGCAGTCTTATATGAAAAGCCCTATAATATACATGGTCTTATAGATATATCTGTTAGCACGGCTTCAATTGATTTACGCCGGAGACACCTACGTGCCCTATTTTTAAAAGACCTTGGTTGCTTTTTAATGTCCGTACATCGATCTTGGTCGAACTAAATACGTTCAAAGTTATATTGACTAAAAATGTCCTTCCCTGGGATAAAAAGATGCTTTTAAATTACATATATGCGTACTTCTAGCTAATAATACATGTTCTGTCTTGTGTACTACGTAAAATATTCTATTTCGGGTAGCGTATTTTGCATAGGCGTCTCAAAACAAGACTTCAATGCGATTAGAAAAAATAGTTTGTTTTTTAAAAATACCAAACTGTGTTCTTATACACGTAGAGGATAATGTTAACACGGATCTATATTGATACGATAGCATAGTTTTACTAATGTAGAATCTGCTGGAGCTTATTTATTCAACACGTTGTGTTGGCCGACCATCTAAGTCATTAGGTCACAGTTTGCATCAATATTAGAACTGATGAAAAAGCGTTTGTATTTATAATAAGTTTACCTGGGAGTATGGAACATATATCAGCGAGATAATGCTTAACCCGCAACAATAGAACTAATTGTTTAAAGCTCCGCTTTCCATCATTTATGATACACTATTAAATCGTACGCATTTGAAGCCAAAGCTTACGGCGCGCATTAACCCTGTATTCTCGGGGATACTAAAATGTGTAAACTCCGAATTACCCTCTGTCCTTGTCAGAATAAAACAACAATTGACCCTACGCCTTCAAATTTTTGTTAATCTACTATTGTGTACGGAACAGGCAAACGCGAAGTATCGGCTACAGATTCTTCGCTCATAGTCTCTTAGCTCCTCTTTACCTTATACTTAGAGACTAAAGCTGGTTCTTGAAGTTATGCGCTCAAAAGTTATTCGTAATCAGAAACGATCAATTAAAGCTGTTACGATCGCAATAACATCTGTTGGGTATCAATTCTTGTGGAGTCCTCATTTCAACCTGGGATTGATCGGCTCCTTGCTTTGAACAGTGCTATTAAGGGGAAAAATCGATTAGGACCTTTATGCCCCTGCTATAACGAACACATCGGGGAACGGACGACGATGGCTATGGTGCTGCAACTTTAGACTTTGGGGGTGGTTTGGGATGAAAGGGGCGCTAATGAATTTTCCCCAACGATCGGTTGCTTCATGGGGCTGTGGCGTTGCGAGAGGACTGCTCCATCGTGATAGCTTTATTGGCTGTTAGTGACTAGCACCGTCACACTATCTTTTTTGTAAAATTATTGTTTTCATCAATTAATTTCTCACACGAATTCATGTGATATTTGCAGACTCATCCATAAAGCTTTAAACAAAGAACTGGTATTCAAGTCATAAGTCGAAGGAAACAAGAGTAGCTTCACGAATGGTTTGCGCGAGCACTGCAGGAAAAAACCTTTGATCTAACGGTGGATGGTGAAGGTTTATGAATCACTGTCTGACAGCCACTAGAGAAGTTACTTTCTTTGATGGGTTTATCTTATTATTGTCTATTAGTGACTGTACTGTAACAATATTTAAACTGGCGCAGCATTAAAAGGCGGCTGACTGTAGATAGTAGCCTCACTTGTTTTGTAAAAAACATCAAATAATTTAGACATACGGTGTTCTTGAAACATATCAACCTTCGATCAACTTGTTGTTAGCACTTGTTGTATTATTCCGTAAGACGGATCCCATGAATGTACAACGGCGGCGATCGAAGCCGTGCACCTGCGTCCCCTCTGTCTTTAATGCTTTCGAAAATCCTAAGCAGCCATATTGGCGTTCCCAGGTAAGCATGCAGATAACTATAATAAATAGTAAAATTAATATATAACGCGTAAATCGCCAATGATTTTGTTAGTCACTAACGACATTTCTATATTTATATATAGGTGCAGCTTAATTTATTTATGACATAGCTGGCTCAAAGAATGACTTGAAATTGCCAGAGGGCTCGTAGATAGAGTTACAAAATAGAGCACTCCGATTTCTTTTAAGTGTCTGCCCAAAATTTTTATCAGGTACACACTTATTGAACATATTTGTTTCGAATTTCTATAAGAGCTCTGTATTTTTAAAAAATTACTGAAGAGAGTGTAGAAAGGTATGTAAAATCATTTTCTTAAAAAATGGTGAAAGATTTGGATAAGACAAAATACGAATACAATAAATAAATACTGCCTGGAAATCAGAGAAGCCGTTTCCAACTATTCAAGGGCTGCCAGGATTGGTGGAATTGAGAAGCGAGATATCTAAGGAAATGCTGGCCCCTTTTGGTTATTATTTCGAAGGCCCTGTAAGATTATCGGGACCCTTCAACGGTCAACGAAAATAAAAGCGGGCAAGGACAATTTTCAAAATTTATCTCATAGACATTGACCACAGATATCAATATGCGTCCCAATGATCTCCTTACCTATGCGAAATACATGTAATAAAGTTGCGTCAGCTGAGACGAGAAGTATTGTCTGAGTAGTCTACTACTCTAGCACGTTAAAAACTATAACTGTATAGGTAAACAGCCCTTCACTTCCCTTCTACATTTCGATCTGTACCCAAAATACTACACCTTCACCGTTCGTGGTCCCGAGTTGGAAAGAATTTGACCAACTTTCGAAATGTTCAGCTAGAGCCTCCATCTATCCATATATGAGATAAGGACCACCGGTAAAACCAAACACGGGCCTGGGTAATGTATTAAAAGACCGGCGGACCAAATAAATCTCGTCAAACTATATCGCATGCGTATTACGTTGCGCGTGTCCATATACAGAGAATAGATAAACAAAGAGGCTTTGGATTCTGTACTATTTCACTGCTACTGCACCGTTCATCCAGGCAGCGATTCATATTTGGCGTCTCAGTAACCCGACGTATTCCCGGCATGCCGGAAATTTACCCGCTTCCATAGGAATCATCCGCTTTACGTAGACCGAGGATTGCAACAACGGCGAGCGCCCAGATGTTGTGCACCGTCATCAACAAATCAACCGACTAGCCAGGTTCGTGGAAGCGACACCTGGCGGCCTCGTCT